>RJWJ010003896.1:0-80873 GCA_004363605.1 Indri indri | reverse complement strand
GGGCCCGAGAAGAGCGCGGAAGAGGGGGCCCAGGGAGTTGAAAAGAGGGCCAAGAGAAGGGAAAGGAAGGTGGCAGGTTATGCAGAGAGAAAAGAGGAAGGATGTCTTGGCGGGGGCCTTGGTCAGAGAAAGGGGCAAGAGGAGTAATTCACAAAGCATTGGGTGTACTGAAGTCAAACCAACAGAAAGAATCTGCTCAACTATCCGGAGGTCTAAGTGGGGGGAAAAAAACCTCACCCTATACGTTTCGAGCACAGAAGCGGGGGCAGCCTCAGGAGGCTTGCCAGAGCTGCTGAAATGTCAGGGAAGCTTCAGTCCCCTCCAGGAATGGAGCCGGCGCTTCGTTCCCGGTTCGGCCCGGGTCAGGAGCGATGAAAGTTTGCCAGCCAGTGGCCTTTGTGCTGCGTGGAGAGGGGTGTGGGCGGCCGCCGACTCGGTGCCTCTTAGGTTCCCGCGGCGACCGCCCCCCGCGGAGGGAGTCCCCGCCTGGCAGGCTGGAGTTGGGTGGAAAAGTCCAGCAGCGGGAGGGCGGCCGCGCACCCGGGACAGGTGGGAAAGCCCATCCCGGGACGGTTGCGAGGGAACTGGCGTGGATAGGCGGACTAGGACGTTGGGCAGTAATGCCTGCTAGGAGAGGAGGACCTTGCCTGTTTGTGTTCACCGCTGTAGCCCCAGCGCCAAGAACAGTGCCTGGCCATGAATGAATGAATGAATGAATGAATGAATGAATGGCCGGGGTGTAAATGAGGCACTTGAACCACACAGGCAAAGGCCAAGAGTCCAGAAAATGGACCCTTCTCTAAATCTCATCCCACCATAAGTATTTTCATTCCCAGACCTAGATAATAAAGGAAAAGTGGAATTTAAATTCGGTGATTTAGGTTTTTGCTTGTAGGATTTTCTGAAAGACAACATGTTTTGTTCTGCAATTTGCTTTGCCGAAACAGTCTAAAGAATTAATATTACTCGAATATGCTCATTACTTCATTTTTAAAAGCTAGGACTAGAGGCTTGGAAAGTTCAGGAAGGTACTTTGATCAGTATAAGTCTAGAGTAAAAGTGTTATTGGTTCCAGGGCCATGTGTGTCCCGAAGTCTCTGATTTGCATGCAAATGTGAGCAGATCCTGGCAGATGTCTGGCCTCATCCATTCACATGAAGGAATTTGAAAAGACAAGGAGTCTTCAGTTAACAATAGACCTTAAGAAAATAGAATAAAGACGCAGTGTGAGTTTTTCTGTTTGGGAATTCCATGGCTTGCTGACACGTTTATTCAAGAGCCAAATTCTTTGAGTGCTATTGTACTGAAAGCTCAGAGTACTGCTTGCTCTTTACCTGGCTGTGTGTATTTGTGCAACATTCAGGCTAGATATTCTAAGCTAGTTAGGAAAATGATTAGATGAAACAGACAGTAACTTTAATCCACTTCTGGTGGTTTGAAGTGATTTCTGAATCCACCCTCAACTTTTAGAGTTTCTTTTCTTTTTCTTTTTCTTTTTCTTCTTTTCTTTCTTTTTTTTTTTTTTTTTTTTTTTTTTTTTTTTTTTTTTTTTTTTTTTTTTTTTTTTTTTTTTTTTTTTTTTTTTTTTTTTTTTTTTTTTTTTTTTTTTTTTTTTTTTTTTTTTTTTTTGCTAATTCTACCTTTTGCTCACATTTGCTCCCATTCTCAGATATATTCAATATAGTAGAAGATAGTTGTCATTGGCTTACATGCAGATCTCATTAGAATGTTCACTATGTAGTCAAGTCATTTGGCTCTTAAGGCACCAGACTTGTAGAACTGCAGGTGATGAAACCATCCCATCCCTAGTCACTAGAGTGGTAGAACAACACACAGGGAGGCAGTCATGCAAAGGAACTTTCTGCCTTGGCTGACATTAGCTGATTGACCACACTGCACTGTTCACCTCCTGGCGTTGTGTGACCGCTGAACAAAAGGCGGACAGTGTGGGCAGCACGTGAGACCGGCGATTATACCTACTGACAAACCAGCCCCAGTGGCCTCTTCTTTTGTCAGTCTCAAACACTGTCGAAGGGAAAAAGAACCTATTCATTGAATAGCGTTTGCCCCTGTATTCTATATATTCACTGAAAGGGACATTAAAACACAACCAAATAAAAAAAGACAACATTGTTTTGGAGGGCTCAGTGTTTAGGGGGGAGGGATGGGCAACAGATGTTAGTCTGCTATTTTACATGTTTCCTTAAGTTATTTGTGCTGGTTCAGTGCATTTTACACATAAGGTAGTATTTTTCCCAGGACGAGGAAAATGAATTGAATCAAATTTAAGTGAGAAAATTTTATAGGCAAGTTTGCATTTTCTGTCTTAGAGCTATACAGAAGTTAGAAAATAACAAATCATTGTAATAAACTCTTATTTGACACTTAAGCTTGGGATTCTGTCTTCCTGATGGAGTTGAGGATAACTATAAAATAAACTTGACATTGCTAAACTAGACTATAAACCATTTTGTTGTAAATTTATCGTCTAGGTATTTTTCAGACAAACCTGGTGACCTTAAAATGACTAAAGCCTCACATTTGCGAAACCTTATCTTTGGCTATTATCCTGCCTGTGTGAAATCTTTATTCTGCAAATCTAATGAAAAGAAAGATTAGAGCTCATTCCTTGGTAAATAAAAGTAATAAAGTACTAATTATTAGAAAAGGATTATTCTGCTAAATAAAAGATCTCAGACCAGAGCCAACTGTAGACCACGGTTCTGAAAAATAACCACATGTAGCTCTAGTTAGTATCTGAAATTCTGAAAAAGCAAGGAAAAACTCAACCATTGATCTCTCTCTGGTTAGGCTACTATCTTGACCTCAACTGCTAGAGCCATTACTACATATTCTAAAGCAGTGACACTCATGGGAATATACCAGGTACTCAAGCAAATCTGCTTCTACAGAGCTATATTGCTACTTCCCAAGCTGGTTGACTATAAATAATGATTATAAGTAATCAGAATGGTGGGCTTTTGACACTACCATAAATAAACCATAAGTCATAAATAAAATAAGGTAAATTATAGGACACAGATGTTATTTTTACTAGACTTTCACAATGCTTTCTTAAAATTTATTTTTAAGCTACAAAATAATGGTTCTCTGAATGATTCATTTGAGCACTAATGTAAGGTTGCTCAAATATTGTATTCAATTTTTTTTAAATTATGCTGAACATCTATTTTGGGTTAAGCCAATCTGGAGATAAAGCAACTTCCATTTTAGAATCATATTTTAGAGTCACATGATCATTTAGAATCATGTTTCTGGAAACAATGGAAGTATCTTTAACTCATGAATAGAGCTTTGATTAATATTTTATTCAGGATGAAATTATAATTATATAGATGAAGTCAGAAAAACATGTATCCTCTCTTGTTTTGGCTCAAAGTACATAATAGTAGCAAAAATTAAACCTTGTCTGTAAAATTCAATACTTTAGTGACCAGGATTCATTCATTCTAAAAGTCTTCTTAAGTGAAGTTTGCTTTTTAAGTTTTCTTGTTTTAGCATATTATCATTCACCTACTTTATGGATATATTAGAATATAGCCTCCAAGTCCCAAAACATAGACAAATACATAGTAAGTGATTTATTGGTATTGCATTACAATCCATGATAATATAATATTTCCCGACTTTATGAGTACCCTGTAGAACTGGTAAGCATATTATTCGATAATTAAAATATGTGCCATTTTTATGTTATAGGTTTTTCTTTGAGAAACAATATGGAGGCTTACATACTATTATATTTTTTACTTTTTGAATGTTTTCAAAAGCTCTAGCCAAGGTAGAATGTTATTAGCAATTTTATCAGTTGTTTGGTTGGTAAGCAAGCTATTCCCAGCCATAGCTAGGTCAGCTTGGATCAGTTTCTTAACCCCGCCAACCCTGTTTCCTCATTTGTAACATGACAGAGTTGGGTGAATAGCGCTGGAAGGACTAACTGCCACAATCAATGAGATTGCTAAAAGGTTTATGGAAGCTGTGCCTCCAACATCACAACTATCATAAACGTTTAACTTGCATGGAACCATTGTACTTAATGAACTGAAAATCATCCCCGAGATGCAAAGAAGCTAGGCTTAAACTTGCAATGATACCCACCAAAGGTCCTGTCTGCTCTGACTCCAGAGTACCCTCTAAAGATAGGTGCTGCTGCATCAGCTTAAGGCACTTAGTTTTAAAAGCTGTGGAGTGAAAACTGCTTTTATAGTGGCTTATTGCCTTCCATTTATACTCTTTATAGCTCAGAGGTTGGAATGTTATTTGAAAGCTCTGATTAATATAAATGAGTTGTAATTTTCTGACCCAGGCTGTCCTAGCTCACATCTATTATACCTCTGGCAGACATGTGGACTTCACAGCTGTCCCCTCATTTGTGTATGAAACAGACACACTGGTGGCATTTTTTGGTTACCATAGTTACATTAACAATATACATGTGACATGACATCCTTCTACGTGAAAGGTTTCTGTGGCAGATATTTTGTAGACCTGGGAGTAAAAGACAACTATTTAAAGTTTGGGGAACACATAAATTAGTCTGCCATTGTTTTCTGGAGCCATCATTTCAATCGGGAGGAGAGCTATCCTACAGCGGTGTCCGGGAAAGGGCAATCTTGGAAACAAAGATTTCCAACAATGCCTAACCTCTACAGGAGAATGTCCATTGAATATGCATTTCAAAAAATTTGCTCTTCCTATTTATGACTGCCCTTCGTGAGATAATGTATTAGCATAGTGATTTTCATTTTCTACAGAAAATGGACAGCACCAATATTAGCATCCATCTTAGTAAGACACAGGAGACAAAAAAAATCAGTTTGCACTGTTAAGCAGTGAACACAAAGAGAGAATCATCACTTAGGAAAACTAAAAAAGCTTTACAAAGAAAGAAAGGTGGCTTAATTGGTTTCATGCCTATAATTTTCCCCTCTAGAAAAAAATGTTAGCATGGCAATAAAGAATATCATTAACCTGCATTGTTATTTTACAATAGTAGTAAATCTCAATTTGCATCCATAATAATCAATGTAATCAAGTACTGTACAGAGAATCAGGAAGGCACAGGCTCAATTCCCAGCAATGACACCAATGACTGCTTGTCTGACCTTCTGGATGTCCTGCAACCCTCCTGGTGCTTCACGGCCCTGTCAGAGTTGTCTTTTAACAAGTCCAGGAATGCTGGTAGATGTTTCTAATGTTACCACTGCAAAGAATTTGATTTCTGCCCCAAGTGCAGACTTGTATGGAGAGCCTATGGTCTGGGGGACAGCCCCCACTTTCTGCAAGGTGATTTATTTTTCTGGCCCTTAATCCCACAGCCAAGAGATTTTTTTTGTTTGTTTTTTAAATATTCTCCCCCTAATATTGACAATTCACCACCACTTCACCTGGGCCTCCTTGAGGGAAAAAACTTTTACTAGGGATACGGGAAGCTATTTACAATCATCAAACATTTGTTTACCCAATAAATACATATTGAGCACCAGCTGTATGCCAAGCATTGTAGGTGGCATTAAAACTAAGAGATGTTAGCTTTATTTTTCTGTAGCTTGTACACTGAATACATCTTGGGCATTTTGTTTCCATCAATGCGTGTATTCTTCTATGAATGTTTATTGATCACCCAGTAAGAAAAAGGCAGTTTGCGTAGAGGATTTCAGCCAAGGGTGATTTTGCCCCTTATGGTACATTTGGCAATATTTGGAGACTTTATTTTGTAGTTGTCACAACTGAGGGGGAGGTGTTACTAGCATCTAATGGGTAGAAGCCACGGATGATGCTAAACATCCTAAAATGCACAGGACAGTTCCTCACAACAAAGAATTATCTGGTCCCAAAGTTAGGTAATGCTGAGGATACTGGTCTTGCAGACATTACCTCTGTTCTCAATGAACTTAAGTCTTAGGAAGGGTTACAGAAAGGAGACTGACAAGTACCATGTAGCATGCTGTGATAGTGAGACTGCAGGCTACAGAAAGGAGGAACCTTAATTCAGATATTGGCTGTCAGCAAAGGCTTTGAAAAACACACCAGTTAATTCACAGAACAGGCTACCACCTGGAACACAAGTGTGCTCAGCAGGAGACAATTTTCGATCTAGCCTCATTGAACATAAGTGAGTTAGATGGTTGCTTGAGAGAGGGTAGACTCCTTAAGTTTGTTGAGAACTCTAAACTGAAGATGGGAGTTGTTAATTCCTTGTAGGACTCACTCAGGACTCAGTGTGTCTTGAGCAAACAGGAGAGGAAGCTGGAAACAGAAAGTCAGTAGCAACAAACACCGGTCAGCACAGACTGCGTAAAGGGAAGATGCATCTGAGTTGACAAAGCTAATAATGCCTCATGTTTTAGAATTTTAAACTTTGCAGAATCCTTAAATATGTGTCTCATTTCACCTGTCACATTTTGAGATACGAAATATTATCATTCTTCCTCCTTTTTTTAAATAACTAAGGGACAAGAGCTATGGAGAGGTTCACTGTGACCGTCGACAAGTCACTTAATGTATCTCTAAGGTTTACCTGTAAAAGAAGAGGGGCTGCAAAGCTACTCTCTCTAGCACAAGTTAAATTTGTCTAAGGTCACACATCTAGTGAAGGACTGGAGCTGGGACCTGAGGGCCCCTGCCTGTCTCACACCTAGTTCCTTTTCCACCTGGACTGCGGCTGCGTCCTGGACTGTGGAGTCAGAACAGGTAGCAAGATGACAGTGACTCAGCATTTAGATCTTGGGTTACCAATGAAAGCGTGGACCTGCGGGGCATCAATTAAAAAGTCTCATGCAGGGAAACTTAAGCTGGGTTTCTCATACACCGAAGAATTAACCAGGCCCTGTCTCTAGTATGTTATCTTAAGCCGACTTTAGCAGCATAAAACAATACTTGTGACAAGCCGGGAAGAAGAGTTTATAGGACAGCGATGCTAGAGTTAAAAGATGAGGTAACTCTGAACATATGGAAAGAATGGAGGATATTCTGCCTAGACAAGATGTAACTGTGGCGTGGTTTTCTGTTTTTGTTTTATATTTGCTTTTTTCTTTGGCGGGGTATTTAAGCTTCCTACCAGAGAATGATGACCAGTGTATACATACAGGCACCCACACATACCCACGCATGTGAACACACATGAAACAGGGGAGACAGATTCCATACTGAGAAGTTTATGTTTATTTGTGTTTTAAATAAGACTTACCCATCAGAATGAGTTTTGGAGAGAGTCTTCCCTCAAGTTCTGAAAGGTGTACTGACTTCTCACTCCTCTGGGATAGTGTTATGTTTTCTTATGAGAAGTAAGACTGAGAAGCTGAATGATCCCTCAAGTTTATTTTCATCTTCTGTGATTTTCAAGATCATGAATAAGAGTTAACAAGACTTCAGCCATGTCCTGAGAATTTCCAGGACACTAGCATTTCTGTATTAACTCATCAGACCATCATAGAACCACCGAGGCAGTGGAGTAGCAATGACTGGATTTCACCGGCTTATTATTCTAGCTGACTATGGTTCTTTGCAGTGAGGAAGACAGGCAAAGCTCAACCCCCCAAAGGACCAGTTAGTGTTGCTGTGTTCTATGGGGACACAGCCAACCTCCTCACATACTCAGAAACTCATCCTTTCTCACTCAGGAGCCTAGGTGAAAAAATCCAGTCACTTCAAAGCCATCTGGAGGGAAAACACAAAGTTTGCGAGCAGATGCTAGTGGGATATTTTTCTCTTCGTGCATAAAGGATAGCACTGTTAAAATGGAACACTAGTAAACAAGTTTCCAAATGGCTTCACTACCAGGATTGCACAATGGAGTGAGAGATTAGCTCTATACTTTAGTAACTGGGAGGAAAATATTATATAGGGCTCCCAAATTATATCCCCAGAGCCCACTATTTTTCTTAACATAGCATAGTAGTATTAGGAGATTGATAATGATATCCAACATTATTGTGCCTTTCCAGTGTGTTAGGAACCATCACAGATACCTTATATGTGTTAATTCCCTTAATCCTTACAACAACTCTATAATGTAGACACCCACTTTACAGCTCAGGAAACTCAGGCAGGCAGCAATTAAGTAACTTGCCCAGTCACACAACTAGTGTGTACTTAATAAATATTGTGGAGTGAATGGATGAATGAATATACTTTATTCTAGAGAAGAGAGTCCGTTATTTGAATTCTCAGTTTATAGCATTCCTGCTTTGCAGGCAGGGCGCTTTCAAGAACTGTCTCTGTGACTTGTGAATGATAGGGGAAGAGCTGGTCAGTGGCAGAGCAGGGGTTGAACTTGGGTCTGACTCTAAACCTACACTGTTAAAGCCTTGGCTATGTTTCTTCCTCTTTAATTGCAGCCATAAAACAAAAGGACTGGACTAGATTAGTTCTCATAGCCCATCCAGCTTGAAAAATCCTATGATTCCATATGAAAGTCTATGTAAAATAAATCATTTTTTTACTACCTTTAATTTTGAAATCTAGTATTTTTATTTAACCAATCATCATTGAATTATGCTTTAAAATTACATTGGAATTATTAAGAGAACATATTTTTAAACCATATTTAAGATAAGTCATTTTAAATGGATGAAAATGTATACTTAAAGATTTTTCTCCTAACCATTGCCATCACACTGCATATTAAGTTATATCGTCATTGTCTAAATTTAGAAGATTTCTAAAAATTGTAAAGCATCTATTACACACAGAAAACACAGAAGTAAAATGATTAATTTTGAAAAAATTACAGTGCAATTGCAGAACTTAGCAGAACTAAGTAGATTGCTGAATCTTATGGAAAGTATTGAATGTTTTTTTACAAGAGCATCCAACTGCTAGTAATATTAAAACTACTACTTGAGATTTGCTTCTAAAGATCGTTTTGCTTTAAGGTGTCCTTATAACATGCACCAGAACAATGTGTCAGTGATTGCCGTAGTGTTATATGCAGCCCAAGGCAGGGGAAGAGTGGGTAACAAGGCAGGGCTTAGAGTTGGGAAGAATTAGTTTCAAAACTGCATCTTGGCTCTGTGATCTAGAGTGGTTTCATGGAGCCTCAGTATCCTCATCTGCATAATGGGGATAATAATAGAACCTGCCTTTTAGAATCATTAGAATCATTCAATGAGAGCATGCATATGATACCCATAGTACAGTTTCTGGATGAAGGTAAGTAGTTAGTAAATAGTAGCAATGAGTACAAGTGATAGTGTTATGTAGACATCTGACATTTCTGTATGCTACTGTGTCTGCATTCTGAGGATGCTACTTCAGAGGCAAGTGGAGAGATTAAGGGTCAGAAAGATTCAGACTAACTGTTCTATGAAGTCAGTAGTTCACATGGTCATCGTCTTTTGTGGTAGATCCCAAGAGAGCTTTATATCTGTCTAGACATGCAAGAAATCTTGAGTCAGCTGGCGTACTTGGAAAGAACTGGCAAACAGATTAATACATTAGAGCCTTTTTTGTTTGTTTCTAGATTCTCTTCTGTATCCACTCTGTCTTTCCTTTCTTAATGCCCCTAAGCTGTAATTCATAGAATCACATTTTCTAACCAGAGAGAATAGGTTAGTTCCAGAGCTGCCATTCCACAAACAGGAGCTGAATTCAAGACATAACTAATGGACCCAAATGCTTCATCTGTCTATATCTATTGTGATAATAAAGTTGCTGGGGCATGTAAAACTCTTAGAGCAATGCTAAGCATCTTCTAAGTGCTCAATAAACAATGCTGCTACCATTGTTATTGTAAATTCTTAGCATCACTATCATCTTACAACGTCATCATCTTGTTTCTTCACCAAACCGTAAGGCTCGTAGTTGGGACTAGATTAGCACACCAGGGCAATATAACCAAGAGTCTTCCCATAAGCAGTGTCAGTCATAAAGCAAGAGAAAGTTACCAGGCAAGCCAAATCAGGTGTGACCCCTTAGGCAGATCCCTGCTGCACTAACACAGAGGTGCTATGACTTAGCCTCTACCCCACCTACCCTGTTTCACCTAGAAGATTTTCACTTGCATGTGAATGGGAGAGTTGAGAATACCGTTAACCTCATTTTCTCGGAAGTCTTTGTGAGATGAAAATAATAATTATTTACAGGGAATTTCATATTCATTGTCTTGTTTAATCCTCATAATCAGAGCTTCCCAATTGATATGTTCAGATTTACAGGTAATTGTACTCTTAGCTCTTGGGGACAGCCAATACCATTGAGATGGTCACCTGGCTACCCTTGTGGGCCAATAAATATAATTTTCTAAGCACCGAAAGGAGCACGTACCAACCCTGGGAGTTAAATATTACCCCCATTTTAAAGATGTGGGAAGAAAAACCCTGAGATAAGGAACTTGCCCAGTATCTTACAGCTAATAAGTATGTGTAGGAACGGGTAATCTCAACCCTGGTTTTCCTCCAGACTGAGTTAGTCACACTGCCTTTGATTTTCCCACATCTTCTTGTCCTCACTTCAAGTATAGCATGTGTCATCTTAATTTAGGATTATTTATTTACATCACTGTAATACAATCACCATTACCAAACAGCTTCTTAAGAGAAAAGAATATAACTGAGTCTTAGGTCCCTGAACCTATAAAAGCACTTAGCACATGGGAAATATACTTAGCAAATATTCAGTCAATAAAAGAGGAAAGGGATTTCCATATCATATGTCTATTTCATTTTGCCATACTGCTTCTTTTAAATCATTTTTACAAAGTTATTTCCTCTCTAGTTTGGTAGAAACTAGGTGTCATATATATATATATACTCAGATGTTATTATATACTCAGATGTTACTGTGGTGTGATTTTAGAGAGGTTATTACAGAAAGTTGAACTCATTTGGGAATGCTTTTATGATATTATTGCCAAGGAAGTGCTATTAATCAAAAAGTATTCATTACATGCATGTAGAATAGCAAGTGCTATTAGAAGGGTGACACAAGGGGATGAAGAAAATGTACATGGTATTATTTCTGTCTCAGATGAGCTTCCAGACTCAGTGGGGAGATAGAGTGAATAGAGAGAGCCAAGACAAAATAATGAAGTGATGATCTGTAGAAATCCTACAACAAAGCAGAAAAACAAGGGTTCAGACCACATGAGGCTGGGTTGGAATCTCTATCACATATTAGCTGTGCTCAATCTTGGTTAAAAGACTCAATTTATTGACCCCCACATGCTCTTACCTGTAAAATGGAGGAATGATTTCTATCCCTAGGGCTGCTACAAGGATATATGGGAAAGTACTTGGTACGGTTCTTGGAACATGACAGTCACTCACTTCAATCATTTGGCAAATATTGACAGCACCACTTGTGTGCAGATCTTTTTCTGTAAGCTAGGGATACAGTGATGAGCAAAACAGATGACATGTGCTCCCTTCCCATGCGGAGCTTGCCATCTGATTAAAAATGCACTTAGCCACATCTGGCTGGTGTTAACATGAAAGAGGTGACTGATGTTGAGTGTGCAAGACCCTCCATGAGATTTAGATGGTGAGTAATTTCATTAGGGCTCTAATGACCATAACACTTAGTTGTTATTGATTTGTCCTCACTGGAAAGATCTACTTTTCTGCCTGATCTGAATTACTATGGTTCATAATACAGGGATCATTTCAACACTGAGTTAGCATTTTTCCCCTGTAATAATTTGTTTTAGTTCCATCTTTGTATTGACTTATAACTAAATGTACACCCTGTTACCATATAGTATCAAAAAAGATGGTAGAGTTAAAGTCAGTTATTTTTTAGCAAGATGCAGAGTTATCCTTTATTCCATGCTTTATGGCAGTAAATCTCTGGCTCCCCTGCACCCTTTTATTACTAGACTGCTTTTCTCTCTATGTCCCTTGAGATCTTATATCTTCTACTAGATCTTTATGAGAAAAGCTCCCAAATTTCTCTCCAGCCATAACCTCACTCCCAAACTCCGGTCCTATGTTTCCAAATGCTTGCTGGATATTTTCACCGTGAAAACCACATCACTAAAGGAGCAAGAGGAAAGCAGTGGTTTCCAGGATTCAGAATGAACTATGTCTGTACAGGAGAAAGCCATTGCCTGCTGCAGAGGAATGAGGCCACTGCCCACTAGCCCAGGACGGGGGGCACCTGGGGCGGAAGTACTCCAACCTTTCCCTTCCCACCCTCTAATCACTCAAAAGGAAACTCATCCCACTTCCAAAAGGAGCTCTTGTTCATGTCTGCCCCTATCTTGTTTTGGGAACCACTGTCATCACCATCATCCAGGCTCAACCTTGGCATTATTTTGAACTCATCCCTGCCCTTTCTTCACATCTAGTCAACTGTGATATCTAATAGATGTTCCTCTAATTGTAGTTCCCTAATATCTCTTAAATATCACCCTTCTTCATTTCTATCACTACAACCCAAATTTCAGCCCTTATCACCTCTTATTTAGGTTATTATGAATCCATAGTTCCTCTGAAAAAGCATTTAGTTAGTGGTCCCCACTGGCTATGAGATTGTGCTAGATATTCTCGATGCCCCTCCAGATGCACTCAATACCCTTCTCCACTTTGCTTTGTGCCCTGGGAATCAGATGTGTATGGACTGTACCCATAAATGGGTCCCTTGTCATCTGGTTTCTTGCTGGATTCTGCTTCCTGCAGTAGCTAGCTCAGGGATATTTGACCATCCTTTGTGAGTTTACCTTAAACTTCCCCATCCCTTGTGCTATGGTTTGAATGTATTTGTTCCTCCAAAATTCATATGTTAGAACTTAAAGCCCCAAGGTGATGGTATTAAGAGATGGGGCCTTTTGGGAAGCGATGAAGCCAGGAGGGCTCTGCCCTCTTGAATGGATTAGTGCTTTTATAAAAGAGGTTGAAGAGAGTACTCTAGTCCCCTTTTGCCCTTCTATCTCTTTTGCTGTGTGAGGACACAACCTTTGTCCTTTTTGCCCGCTTCCGCCATCTGAGGATACAGTAAGAAGGCACCATCTTGGAAACAGAAAGCAGCCCTCACCAGCCACTGAATCTCATGGCACCTTGATTTTGGACTTCCCATCCTCCACAACTGTGAGAAAGTAAATTTCTGTTCTTTATAAATTACCCAGTCTCAGGTTATTTTGTTATGGTGGCAGAAATGGATTAAGATACCTTGTAAATGGTCCCTTTTTAAAACCTTTCTTTACTCCCTTTTGAATGTACCATCTGTTTCTTCTAGGTCTCTGATAAGGATGAGAAGTAAGAGAAAACTCCTCAGTGAAGCATTAAAGGCCCTCCATATCTAGGCACCATTCTACCTTTCTGTGATAATTTCCATTCCTACTGTGGCATAACTTAAATCTCATTCAAAATGAAATAGTTCCTTTTCCATGGACCTATTCCAGCTCTGCTGCTTGGTGCCTTTATACCAGTGGTGCGCTGGTGAATGCTATCCAGAAAGATAAGCCCTGATTTGTATGACCAATTTTAAGCTACCAACATGATGTCTGTGCACTCAGGTTTGAAAAGAAATTTCACAATTGGTTCAGAATACCACTGCTTTGCACACCGCTCCCCCTGCCTGGGATGCTCTGCGGGTCCCCCTCCATCCCTACCCACCAGTGCCTTACACAGAAGAGTTGCTCAATAAACTTCTAATTCATTTCTGTCACTCATGTGGGCATTTGGAATGGTATAAAAACCTAATTACCAACTACATGTTGACGCTAACATTTCTCTGCGCAGAATTTTTTGGTGAGTGCTAACGTGGGTGCTAGTTAGATTTTTGAGTCTTGAAAACCCAGAAATGGAAAAAAGCTACTTCCTCACATTTTATGCCAAGCTGTTGAAGCTTACCATTTAAAGTTCCTTAATTCTCCAAGAAAAAACTCTTACTTTCCGGTCTTGTTTTCAAATTACATCTTTATTATCCTCATTTAAATATAATTTGAAGTAATAGTAAACCACCATTAAAATATATTTCCTCAATGTAATAACCATTTGAACATTCCATAGTTTAAATTATGTCCCCTTAAACCTAAAAGTCTACAGAAACTTCTAAGGTGCTTATTAGTCCTAGACATATAAGATTGTACTGTAATTTATTCTAAAGTGTATTTTGTTAAGAAATAACCCTTTTATTTAGTCAGTCTTCCTAAGAGATAAGCTTATTTTGCTTCATTAAAAAATGATTTCTATATTTAAAGTTCAAAGTATAACTACAATTTCTATTGGAAAGCCAGGAGGTAAAGTAATAAAGATGATCTTATAATAGCACTGGATTATTTTATATTTTAATGGTCATGAATGACAATATGGATGTTCAACTCAAATTATTCTTTTTACTTTTAATTTAATAAACACACGAAGAGAAACTATAGAATGTACTATGATTTATAATGCCTGCTGGCATTTTAATGTTCTCAGCTGTTCCTTCACACCATTTGATTACACAAAGCCTAAACTGTGTAATTAAGGACCATCCCACTAATGTGCACTGGTGGATTTATGGTGTCTAGGTCATCGATGATGTGAGCACTTTGAGTATTGGACCATTAGTTTCAAATGCATACTAAGATATGGGAACACATTGGCATCAAGGAGAATCTATAATAAGAAACTATTTCAAATTCAGGGAGGTAGCTTTCACCTGATTTTAATTTACCAAAACAATTTAAAAACTTGATTAGGAGAAATCCTAATTAACTAGATTTTTTTTCTCCCTGGAGTCCACTTTTAGAAGAAAAGGGAAAATTGAAAGAGAATAAGTTAACCGGGGCTTTAGATTAAATATAATTCCAATGAGTTTATTATCAGGACCTTGAAGAAAAAATTGTCTTAATAAAAAAGATAAAAAGTATATATTTTTATATAAAAAAATATAAGCACCCTTATCAAAGGCAAGAAAGTGGGTATTAAAGTTTAAAACTAAAAGCACTCTAGGAAACCTTCAGCTAACCAGAAAATTAAATTTGCAAATTCCCTGAGCCTAATCTTCTAGTTAACCAATGTTTTACTCTGCAAGTTAGTGTTCTTCTAAGTATCTGTGTATCTAAGAGAATACTGCAGTATACTCTCGGAGGTCCAATGAGGCAGTTAAGACAGAAAGGGCCGTGTGCAACACACTTGGCTTTAATCTCGGCTCTTTCCCCTATTACCTGTGGGAATTCTAACATCACTTGGATTAGTTATGATTCTCCAGAGAAGCAGAACCAATAGGATGGATGTATGGAGAAGGAGAAAGAGAGATTTATTACAGGAATTGGCTCATGTGATTGTGGAGGCTGGGAAGCCCCACCCTCTGCCATCTGCAAGCTGGAAAACCTGGAAAGCTGATGTTCCATCCTGCTGTCGTAAGAACTCATAGGTAAAGCACCTTCCATGGTTTTTGTTTTGTATGCTGCTCCCCATCCTTTGGCCATTGTGACATTGTCTTCTTCGAGAGTTGCCGTGGCCCTCAAGCCTTCAGAAGGAAGGTAAGAATAGGCAGGCACACCTTTTAGTTCATTGTCTTGCAATGGTTACGAAAATCGAATTCTTTAAGTCCTTTTTAGAATAAATAGTCATATAAAAATAGTTTAGAAAAGGAATTTGAAACCAAGTTAATGGTAAGAGTTCAGGGACAGATGGCTTTATTTTGTTTCTTTAAAAAAGATGACATCTCGTGTGCTTGAGTTCTACCAAGTCAAAGGACAAGTCCTTCATTCACCTGAACACTGCTGTCTTTAACCTTGATTAGCAGGAACTTCTATGCTAAAGCTATAGACACTTCCATATGTCTGTCTTCAAATTTTAAAGGAACATTTTAATGTGGAAGGGATATGTTCTTGACATTTTCTCATTCTAAAGTTTAAACAGTGCTTACTTAGTCTTCTAATTGGCAAATTCCAAGCAGTCAGACTCTTTAGAGAAATAGCACTAGACAGAGCTAAAAGGCTCCCATCTTAAGGGCACTGGATGTTTTGTTTTTTAAAAAATGTTGTTAAGATGTCAGATAATTAATAAAGACTACTGGATTAAAAATATAAGAAAAGACAGTACAGAGCTCTAGGTCAGCAAAGAAAAATGCAATAAATGTTCTGAAATGGATGTGAAAATGTTTGCCATTTTCTTGATAAGGAGACTTATTTTCACTGTTACAAACTAAACTTTAATTCAGTCTGGGAGCAATTGCGAATCTGATACAGTCTAATGGAATTGCTTGACTTGGTTAGCATCCAAAAATATATGGCTTGGTATTACCAGCCTACATACTGGCACTTACAGTACCCACAGTGATGAGTCTATTTTTTCATCAGTATATCTGTAGTATTGAATTTACAATACAGAGCCATTGTAGCAGCAGCTCCTTATGCAACATTTATTAACAAGGCATGGTGAATCTACGTCTGAAGTGAAAATACTAAGCAATATACTGTAAAGTAGTTAAAAAAAAAAAAAGTATGAAACTGGGCCTTCTAGGCATATTAAGGCTGCCAAACTAAAGATTTAGCATTTATTTAACACTTAATCATGCTGCTAATTACAAAGCAATTATTTCATATAGACATATTACAGGAAGAGAATTAAAATAATCTGTAAAAAACTAAAATTAATTGATTTCATGGTAGTTTTGATATCACTGCACTTGCTCTTGCTAAAAGGAACAATAAAAATAGGCTCAGTCGTTGGTTGATGTTTTGTTCTCTTTAGCCTTCTGTCAGTTTCTCAATTCATAATGTTAAATTGCTACTTTATGATTCTAGCTATGTGAATGGCCCATACAAAGAAAATAACAAACTTTCTTCATCCTACAAGTAATTTAAAAAAAAATAATAATTCTTTTTTTCTTTGTCTTACTTCCTTTGCCTGACATGGAATCTCAGGGTAAAAGGGATTTGAAAGACCAAAGATTCAAGAATTCTTCAAATTGTATCTGGTGTATGACAAAACACAGGAGGAAAAATGATTTGGATGTAGAGTTGAGATAGTTCATGAATAGTATTTATAGTCTAGCCTGCTAGGTCCTAGAAGAAGCAGCTATAAAGATCATGGAGTTTACCACAGCTTTTAAAATTAAGAAATGGATGTATCTCCCTATCCATAAGATTTACAGTCAATGGTAGAAAACAACCTCATTTCATAATCAATTGTGTTTAGTGGGTGTACAATGGGGAGAAGGAGGGTAAGGAAAGTCAGTGCCTCAAATATTAATATTTAATAAAATATTCATATAAAAATAATTTAGAAGGTAGTTAATACATATATTAACTACTTTAAAACCGTACACTTTATTGGTTTGCTAGGGCTGAAGTAACAAAGTACCACAAACTGGGTGGCTTAAAACAACAGAAATTTATCATTTCACAGTTCTGGAGGCCAGAAGTCTGAGATGAAAGTATTAAAGGATCAACAGTCATGCTCCCTCTGAAACCTGTGAGAATCAGTCCTTCCTCTCCCTAGCTTCTGGGGGTTTGCTGGCAAACTCTGGCATTCCTTGGCTTGCAGTCTTGTGACTCCAATCTCTACCTTCATTGTCACGTGGCATTCTCCCTTTGTGTCCTGTCTTCACATCATTTTCTCTTTTTTGAGGACACCAGTCAATGGATTAGGGGCCTAGCCTACTCCAGTATGACCTTATCTTAACTAATTATAACTAAACAACACTATTTCCAAAAAAGGTCACATTCTGAGATCCTTGAGATTGGGACTTAAAACACACCTTTTTTTTTGGAAGGCCACAGTTCAATCCATAACAAGCATTTTGTCCCAGATCATGGGACTTTGTGGTAAGTGATCTAGGCATTTTGCCTATATTAACTCATTTCAACTTTTGAACAACCCCATGAGGAAAGCATGCTGACACCACTGTCAAAGGAAGACATGGAGACTAACAAAGTAACTTGTGTGCAGAACTGGATTTTAATCTCAACCTGTTGACTCCAAAGCCTGTGCACATTCTCATCTGAAGAGCTGCCTTCTCGGGAATAGTTTTCCTATCCCCTTTTTTTCTATTGAGAAATATAGATATGATTTCCTAAGTTCTCAAAAACCGTTTCCACCTTTCCCACAATGACATTAATTTGCCCTGCTAGTTTTCAGAATTACGTTTTTCTCATATCTTCTGTAATTATGTGGTCCAAAGATAGGATCCAGGATGGCATATGTTTTTGATGGGAAGTAACTAAAATGCCTAAAATTCAAAACAAATCAGTGTATTATCACCTAAAAAGGCTTATTTGTTCATTCAACAACCATTTTCAAGTGCCGAGTTTATGCACAGCATTCTATGAGGTCCTGTGCAGCAAACTTGCTATCAAAACTCTTAATTTCTGAAAAGTTTTAAGCAGCCTTTCTTTAGGAAATATGGTACAGTCATGACATTTGGTATAGGGATACACATTTTTTGTTTAGGTTATTTTCTATGAAAGGTGTTTTTCTCTAATTATGCCTTTCAAATACAGTAGTAAGGAGAGCAATGGTACACTCTGGTACTTCACTTGAAAACAGGAGCTCTATTGTGGTGAAAACTTTTGTTTGCCTCATTCTGAGAATTTGGGCAAAAGAATTCTTTCCTTATAAATTTCCTTCTGGATTCAAATAATGTGAACTTTTTAAGAGTACATTGGCTTTCCTGCTCTTGCTTTTTGCACTCCCGTTGTCCATACACCTGTTTCAGATGGCCTTTGTTCTCTCTGGTGCAGCAGAGAAGCCCAGTAAATGGAAAACAGTCTAAAATGCATCCTGTCGTGTACCTTGGTTGATTCGGCTAACATTCATTGAACACTTGCAGGCTAGTCACTGTGTAAAGTGCAGTGCCCACCATGATCAATAAAACATAACCTTGGACCTCAATCCAAGAGTTTGGGTCACCTCTAAGAACACTATGGTGACTGACTAGAGGAATGAAACAGGGTGGCTTAGAGAAAATCCAGGTCTAGCTGTGTCTTTGCAGTTACCAGGTTGCAGCTGACATGCCTGCTAGACCCTCTGAGCCTGTGAGTGGTGGCAGAGCAGAGCCAAGCCAGGATGGCTTAAGGCTGGAATGGTCAAACTTGTTTGGCATTATAGTCCTATGTGGAGCTTTTTAAAATACATATATATTTCCAGACCCTATCCCAGACCCACTTCATCAAAATCTCCATGTGACCCAAGAATTTGCATTCTGAAAAAGATCTCCAGGTTACTGAACAGCTAAGTTTGGAGATCTAGGGCTGTGCTGCCTGATGTGGTAGCCTCTGGTCACATCTGGCTATTTAAATTTCATTGAAATCAACGGAAATAAAAGGTAAAAATTCCACTTCTCATTCCCACCAGCCACATTTCAAGTGCTCAGTAGCCACTCAAGAGCTACCGTGCTACTGGGCAGTGCAGATACAGAATATTTCTACCATCACAGGAAGTTGTATTAGATGGTGCTGACAGCAATGACGGGTTGGCAGTTCTCACCTCGCCTTCCCATAAATCCACATATCTCTTCATTCCTCCCTTTTGACATGTGTCTCCTTTTACTATTGGTCTTAGTCACCCCGCATAAGATTATAAGCTCTTTAAGGGCAGGGTCTGGTCTTCCTGGCCCTGTGACATAGTAAATACTCAATGAGTATTTTTTTAATTGAATTAAATCAGTCTGGTTCAATTAGCAGTTTTATTGGATCTATTTTGCATTTAGACCAACTCCAGATTTCAGCAGAGTCTGGAGAACAGGATGGATCAGAGAGCAGGTTTTTCTCAATCATAAGGTTTACGATGCATGGGGAGCAGATTTCTGCTAAATTGCAAGGTTTTTTTTTTCTTTTACAGTAAGGCTTTTTAAAGCACAGATGTAGAGAAGACCCAGAGACCCAGCAGGACTGTGAGTATTTGCAAGCTTAAAACTGTTGTCATATTTGGACACCTGGAAAGCACATTTTAATTGATTCAGTTAGTCATTTTATTTGTTTATTGAGTGCTCATTATGTAGATGCCAGGCTCAGGGTTTGACCCTGGGATGACTCATTTTGAATGAGACAGAAACAGGTTCCTTACCCCGTGAGACTCACACTATCATACTGGCATATGGAAATATTGGCAAGGATTCTCCCTGCCCAGATAGGTTGGGATGGGAAGGGGATATGATTTGGGCTCTGGCATCAGATACCTGGATTCACAGAGAACCTCTACCACTCTACTGCACAGGCTACAAGACTTTAGCCATGTTATTTCATTTTTCTGAGTCTCCATTTTGTCATCTATAAAAATAGGAAACAATGGTACTCCCCTCACAGGGTTGTGAGCATTAAATGAAATAATTTATGTAAAGTACTCGGTGCAGTGCATGTTGCATAATAAGAGCTTAATAAGTACTAACTGCTATTCTTCTTACGACTACTGCTCAGCCAAAACTGGGCTGCAGTGAACATTCAGATATAAAAAAATGAGAAGTGCCTACAAGGTTAGAAAATACTTCATTATTTAGAAAGGATGCTTCCCATCTTTCCTGAGGTAATGGTTTAATTGCCTTACCTTATTGTTTATATCTGTGCTTGCAGAATAACTACGATGGATATATAAGTGTTTTGGTACATGCCCATTTCTTATTTTAATTTTTTGATTCTTTAGTGAAGGATTTAACTTGTTTAGAACACTTCTTTCCATGACAATTAGGAATCTGGAAATGCTTTGGGTGTCATGCACGCTCTCTAGGTGTAGAAAGGTATGTGCTTTTTAACATAGTGTTTACAAAGGAGAATCCTCTACAGAGGTTTACCATTAAACTGCAAAACTGAAATCCTAAGTAACTGGAATGCAAACATTTAATTAGCACTGTCTCATTAAAATAAAGTGTAGCTTTATTCTTACCTTCAAAAATGACATTGCCTTTGAAAATACATTCTGGAAATGAGCTGAGAAGGGAATGGTTGGATCTTGAAGGCAGTCACTTGATACCTGTGGAGTTTGCAGATTGAACCTCCTGAGTCCCTTCCCATTGTTTTCTCTGAGGGAGGACATTCGCTTGTGTACCTGTATACAATAATGAAATAAAAATTAAAAATATGAGACCTGCCATATTCTCAATTAAGATTCAATGAAAACTACCCTTGCTTTAAGATTTTCCTAGTATTCTACAATCTATGTTATCATTACCCAAGGGATAGAGGATGTCTCTGTGGTACCCAGGCTATTCGGCAAACAGCTGAACCATCCCATGTCTTCACTGTGACTTTTTGTGCCCAAGTCGTTGTGGAAGAATCTATATTGCCTTCAAGAGCTATAAATGCTCCCAGGCAGTGGATGTGTATTTCTCCTACCTCATTGACAGTACCATTCATTTGATTTAAAATTGGAGGTTCTTTGGGATGATCATGTGACATATGGGAGGTGGTGCTTAGAGCATGGGCTTTCAAACCAGAATGACTCAGTTTGAATCCTGCCTCCACTGCTTTCTAGTTGTGTGTCTTGAGCAGATTACTTAATATGTCTATGCATTGGTTTCTTCAGTGTGAAAAGGGGACAATGATAGTATCTACCTTCTAGGACTTGGGTCCCCTATCTCTTGGTCCAGTACTCTAATCTCTGTACCACACTGCTTCTTAAAATACTTGAGAACCAAATAGGATTCAGAGCTAGGCAGCAATAGGGCACAAGCCCTATGTCCATGACTTACTGGCTCACCTAAGACAAGAAACTTGATCTCTTTATGAAAAATAGGGATGATTATGCTTCCAGGGGTGGGGAACCTGCAGCCTTCTGATTTCAAGATTGTTCTTTGTTATGCACCAAAGGAGGCAAGAAAAGCTTCATCTTTTGCTGCTGCACCCCTTTTAATAAAGGAGTTATTCTGTAAAATTTGGATTCAGTAAAAAGGCCATACTTAAGGAACTGGAAGGCCACAGGTTCCTGGGGATGCAGTACAGTGGTTACATAGTAAGTCTTTTATTAAAATAAGTCTATTGGTAAAGTTAGTTACATTTATATTATAATATTCATGAGGGATCTCCTATCTTGAATGCCCAGTTCCAACTCCTATTCATTTTTCAAATCCACCATATACTTCTTTCATTTGAATTTATATTCCCTTATAGAGTTTGCAATACATGTTCCATCACCAAATTAAGAGAAGTTTAATTGATGCATTTTACAAATTAAACTTGCAATTTGGCCATGCTTATGTAGCACAGATCAACATTATGATCAATTCACTGCCATGTTAAAAAAAATCAATGAACATTGTTTAGCTGACCTGACTAATTTTTCGGAATAAGTTGGCCATCAGCATGATTGATTGAGTTGTCTAACCTACCCCTGACCTACCTACACAAAGGTCAAAATGGAGGTTATTAAAGAAAACAAGCCACTGAACTATCCCTAAATTGAATGATGTTTTCCTATGCTACTAATAAATGGTTGATTTATAATTAATGGCCAATGCCCTTCAAAGAGTTGTAGACCCTGTCCCAGTGGTAAAGAATTTGAATTTAAACTAACTAGACTAAAGGAAGCCATATGGGGTTCAGCAGCATACAGTACATAGTACAGTGTGCTTGGAGATTGGGAATGAGTCAAGCTTGTCCTTCAAATATGTGACCTCACCTCTCTGAAATGTCCTCTGTGAAAGGACAGGTGATTGTAGATGTGCCAGGTGATTTCTAAGACCTTCTCCAACTGTAACAGTTTGTGCTTCTGCGTATTTCACGGGGAGGCTGCCTGATTGCCTTGGATCAGCTGAATCCAAGTCAGAATCTGAGGTCAGTGTTATTTCCCAGACTCTTCCACAAGCACCCTTGCTGACCATCCCAAGCCACCTACTTGGATTTAGATTCAGGCCAGCTAGCACTGGGCTTTCAGCTATTCATTTTCCTTTTGTTTTTTAAATTTTCTGCGTAATTCTTCAGTCATCCGTCCAGCCCTATCCTGTCTACCATGCCTGGCCAACCCTCCTGAAGGAACGAAACTGCTGTCTATGCCCAGTTCTTCTTAGGCACTGAATGAATTGTGACCCCAGCTTTTACGCTCAGCTTGGAGACCAGCTGTGCCTTTGGGCTTTTCCCAGAGATGCTGGCCGAGGCTGTGCCTGCAGTGTGGCAGCCTTGCCCTGGCCTGAGAGAGGAAGGAAACAGGGGGAATCAAGAGAGCATTTGTGCCCATCCTCTTCTTTGCACACTAGTACATTTATATCACCCAAGCACACCAGAGAATTTTTGTGTCTACTAATTAACTAATTCATAGTAATAACATACAAGAAGAACAAACAAGAAAAAGAAAACAAAATTAAAGAAAGGATAATCAGATTTTTCTCTAGGAACCAGAAAAACCACCACAGAAATTTAAAGTGGTCAGATAAGAAAATGCTGCTTTGGGGATCAAGGCACTTGGGTTTTATTTTGTTCCCCTGGCAATTAACTGGGTCAGTTTGGATTTGCCTAGGGGGATCTCTAAGGTTCTGTTTGCATTTTAAAGTAGGTCTTCCACAAAAAAAAAGATGTGTCAAATGAATTTTTGTGAATGTAATGCTTTTTTTAATAGCACAAAAGAAGTTTTCTTCAGAGATTCACACCATAAGTTTGTAATTATAGGTTCCCACATATGGAGTATTTGCCAATAATATTTGAAAATTTATATCTAATCATCTAGTTATCACATATCCCCTTTAGCTCAGCATTATAGTGCTATTATTATACTTATATAATTCAGAGGTTGCAAACTGGCCAGGGCCATAAAAAGACTCAGAAAGCAAATAGGTTCTGTTTGGCCTACACAGCTAAAACATTTTTGGATACCTTTTGGAGTTCATGAACTCTCCGGCTTTTTATAGGACCACTACTTCCTACTCTGTTGATTCAACTGCCTTCACCTACCTGGCCCTAAAAGCCATTAAGTTTGAGATCCTTGACATAATCAAACTCCTTTGTCCCTCCATAACAATTTGATATCAAAAAAGGGAAAAGGAAGGAAGAAAGGAAAAAAGAGGGAGAGGGCGGGAGGAAGAATTGCCTCTCTGAAAACGGCTGGCAGTATAGCTTTCCATGACATTCATAGAATGGGTTGATAAGATGACTTCCTGAGGTTCCTTTTGGCCTGAGAAGCTATGACTACTTTTACTCTCAAACTGCTTACTGTAAAAATCTATAACATAGGACACAAAGTCACATGACCTGTTAAAGGTCATCCGGAAAGTTTGTGGTAAAGCCAAAATTAAGAATCCTTTCCCTGGTAGACTTCCTTGTTCTGCTGCTTGGCCCATTCAGACATGTGGCTGCACTGCTCGCTGATGAATGATGTGGGCTCTTAGGAATAGTTCCTTACGCAAAAGAGCCTCAGCAAGATCCATTATGTCCTTGCAAGGGGATACATGTTATTGTTCCTTAATGCATTATGGAGACTATTATAACTCTTCCTCCCATATGCACCCTCCATCTGTGAACACTCTACAGGGCATTTGGCTTTGGATAATGTGTGAACCAGGAACATAATTTTGGAAAATGGTTGGAGAAAGGAATTTAAGAGTCAGACAGGGTCAGGGGCCAGACAAAAGTCCGAGAAATGGATGTCTTTAAAAATAGTCCATGTAGATTCAGCATTCAGAATGTATTTGTGAAGCCCTCTTTCCTTCCCAAGGGAAATAAAAATGTACCCTCCATAAAGAATTTGCTGTAATTTCTCTCTCTGGCTTCACCTGAGCTAGTCATCTACATTATTTAAGGTTTAGAACTTATAGCTGATAATATCACAAAAGGGCACCCTCTACTGATTGCAACTACTCATTCCTGCCTTTCATCCTAAACATCCATAAAAAAAGACTCAGATTCAATATGAGACCTCAAACCTGTAAATAATGATAGCTAACATCTGTCGGGCACTTGCTATGTGTCAGGCCCTCTGCCAAAGGCTTTACATTTGACATCACATTTTAATTTTCTCACCACCCTTATAAATTAAGTTTTATGATCTCCATTTTCTAAAAGAGGAAACTGAGACTCAGAAAGCTTCAATAACTCGCCCAAGGTCACAGAGCTGAATTTGAAACCAGGTCTGTCTCTCTGGAAGCCACACTCTTAACTCGGCTACATTTCCTGTTTCAGACAGCTTCAAGCCCTTGTGGGCATAACAATCAGCACCTGGACCTGCAGCAGAAGGCAGAGTGGCCTTCAGCACTGGGGGATCCTTCTGGGAGGTCAGTCCATACAGTGGGGTCTGGCTTCACCCTGCCCTCCATGGGAGTGGCTAGAGGAAGAGTTTGTCAAAGCAATGACCCCTATAGGGTCAGAAGGAAAGCTTCCTTGAACAAAAATCCCATTTTCCCATTTTCAAGCCATTCCTAAATTAAAAGAAGCAAATTTGAATGCTGCATTAGCCCTGGATCTATTTGGAGACTGAAGAGAGCTAAAAGAATGATTGTTCTGAACATTATCTACATGATATGAATTTGGCTACCAGAAAAAGTATGCATAAAAGCACATGTCCTAAAAAGGCATTTTTATTCATTTTGGGATCAAAATTTTAGTTCTTCATTGCTGCGACTATACTACCTATGAAATGATGTTAATTTCCAGGTTGCAGGTTTGTGTTTTATAATTTGCCTGGCTAGGTTTTTACTTTAGTTTTAATGTAACATTTTTGTCTCTGGATTTCTAAAACTATTGATTACAATGATACTGGAAATGACAAGTGATAATAATAATGACTCTTTACCAAACGCTTGCCATGCCCAAGGGTCTTAGGGAGATTTGTTCATTCGTTACCTCCCAATAGCCCTCCCAACAGCAGGATGGAAGTGAAATTTAATGGCAAACTTGATAAGGTTCCAGAGATTCAAATAAGTATTTGAGGGCCCACTATGTGCTAGATTCTTTCTCAGGCCTTAGGGTGAATACTTTCACACAGGTTATTTTTATTTAGTTATCATAATTTTCATGTAAGAAGCATATATAATTAGCCTTAAAGTTAGCTATGGAAACTGAGACACAGAGAATTTAAATACAGATATTCCTCAACTTACAATGGAGTTACATCCTGATAAACCCATTGTAAGTTGAAAATATCATTAAGTCAAAATGCATTTAATACATCTAACTGACCAAACATTGCAGCTTACCTTCAATGTGCTCAGAACACTTATATTAACTTACAGTTGGGCAAAATCATCGGACACAAAGCCTATTTTATAATAATACATCTAACCGACCAAACATTGTAGCCTACCTTCAATGTGCTCAGAACACTTATGTTAACTTACAGTTGGGCAAAATCATTGGACACAAAGCCTACTTTATAATAAAATGTTGAATATCTCATGTAATTGAATACTATAATAAAAATGAAAAACAGAATGGTGCTGTGTGGGTACTGGAAGTATGGTTTCTACTGAATGCATACCACTTTCATACCATTTTTAAAGTTGGAAAATCTTAAGTCAAGCCATCATAAGTTGGTGACAGTCTGTAGTTTGCACAGGTTACAGATCTAATAAGTGGAGAAGCATAATTTGAATAGAGGTAGCTTGATTCCCCCAGGACAGAATTCCTCCTACAACCCCAGAGCTGCCTGATTTTTCTTTTTCTTTTTTACAATAACAAGAGTTCACATAACTGTCATGTTACTGTGAATGCATATTTCTTTTTGCCCAACTCCTAGCCCTAAGTCCCACCAACTATTGTCATTTGGTTAAACTAACATTCCATTTAACACAATTCCATGGGGAAAATGAGAGTCCTTGCCACGTGCACTGTTGGTGATGCACTTGGACAGAAATTCAGTCCATTCCTTTGGAATTTTATATTCAGAGCAGAGTGACCCAAACATATCTTGTTGGGGGAAAAAAAAGCAACAAATGTAATTGTGTAACTATGGGACTCTTTTGAAATGTGTCCCTTGCCAATTCTGGGCCTTTAAAGCCATGGTTTGCTATCTAAGGGATTGTTTCTTTAAACTGCCAGACTTGTTTGTGGAACATCATTCTGATAATTAGCAGGACATTTTCTTCTCATATTTGACAGATTTAGTCAGTCAGCCGTAGAACAAAGCAATTTCATTTGTTTTTAATCTATGCCAACCATTTTTTATTTGTGCAGAATTTAAAATAATTGATGTGTATGTGTGATACAAGTTGGCCTGAATTATAATGGATTTACATTTTTATTGTGGTAACAAACATTAAATTTACCATCTCCCATTTTTAAGAGTACAGTTCAGTTTTGCTAAGCATATTCGCATTATTGCGCAACAGATGTCTAGAACTTTTCGTCTTGCAAAATTGAAACTCTATACCTATTAAACACTAATTTCCCCCACTCCATCCCCAGCCCTTGGCAACTACCTTTTTATTTTCTTTTCTATGACTTTGACCACTTTAGATACTTCCTATGAATAGAATCATACGGTATTTGTCCTTTTGTAACTGACTTATTTCATAATGTCCTCAAGATTCATACATGTTGTAGCATATGACAGGATTTTCTTCTTTTTAAAAGCTGCATAATACTCCACTGTATGTACACAACACATTTTCTTTACCATGTCATCTGTTGCAGGACATTTGGGTTGTTTCACCTCTTGGCTGTTGTGTATAATTGTTGCAGTAAAAGTGGGTGTACAAATATTTCTTTGAGATCATGCTTTGAATTTTTTTGGATAGATACCCAGAAATGGGATTGCAGGATTATATGGTGATTATATTTTTAGTTTTTTGAGAAACCACCATACTGTTTTCTGTAATGGTTGCACCATTTTACATTCCCAATGACAATACATAAGGGTTCCAATTTCTCCACATCCTTGTCAACACTTATTATTTTCTGTTCTTCTGATAGTAGCCATCCTAATGGGTATGAGGTGATATCTCATGATTTTTATTTGCATTTCTCTTATGAATAGTGATGTTGAGAATTTTTTCATATGCTCGTTGGTCAGTTGTATATCTTCTGTAGAGAATTGTCTAAATCCTTTACCTATTTTTTTAATCAGATTATTTTGTTGTTGAATTGTAGGAGTTCCTTATATACTCTGGATATTAACCCTTTATCATGTATATATGATTGGAAAATATTTCCTCCCATTCTGTAGGTTGTCTTTTCACTCTATTGACTGTTTCCTTTGATGAACAGACATTTTTAAGTTTGAAATAATCCCATTTGTCTATTTTTGCTTTGTTGCTTATGCTTTTAGTGTCATATCCCAGAAATCATTGCCAAATCCAGTGTCCTGAAGTTTTTCCCTTATGTTTTATTCTAGGAGTTTTATAGTTTTAGGTCTTGCTGTTAGGTCGTTAATGCATTTTGAGTTAATTTTTACATATGGTGTAAGGTTCCAACTTCATTCTTTTGCATGTGGATATCCAGTTTTCCCAACACAATTCGTTGAAGAGACTGTCCTTTCCCCATTGTATAATCTTGTCAGCCTTGTCAAAGATCATTAGACCACATGTGGAAGGGTTTATTTCTGAACTGCCTGTTCCATTAGTCTATATGTCTTTCTTTATGTCAGTACCACACCATCTTGGTTACTGTTGCATTGTAGTATATTTTGAAATCAGGAAGGTGAGGTCTCCAAGACATTTGCAAGATTTTGGTGATTTAGGACCCTTTGATTCCATATGAATTTTAAGATTTTTTTTTCCTGTAAAAATTGCCATTGAGATTTTGATAGAGATTGCACTGAATCTGTAGATCATTTTGTGTAGTGTGGGCATTTTAATAGTCTTAAGTTTTCTAGTCTATAAACCTGGGATATCTTTTTATTCTTTGTATCATCTTTGATTTTTTTTTACTTTTTGTAGTTTTCAGTGTACAAGTCTTTTGCCTCCTTAGTTAAATATATTCTTAAGTATTGTATTCTTTTTGATGCTATTGTAAATGGGATTGTTTTAATTCTCTTTTCAGATTGGTCATCATTAGTTTATAGAAACACAATTCATTTGTGTATTGATTTGTATCCTGCAAATTTGCTGAAATCATTTATTAATTTAATAGGTTTTTTGTGTGGAACATTTAGGGTTTCCTACATAAAAGACCATCTCCTCTGTGAATAGAGTTAATTTTACTTCTTCCTTCCTAATTTGAATGTCTTTTTTTCTTTCTTATCTAATTGCTATGACTAGGATTTCTAGTACTATGTTGAATAGAAGTGATAAGAATAGGCATCCCTCCCTTGTTCCTGATCTTAAAGGAAAAACTTTCAGTCTTTCACTATTAAGTATTATTTTAAGTGTGGGCTTGTCATATATGACTTTTATTATGTTGAGGTAGTTTCCTTCTATTCCAAGTTTGTTTAGTGTTTTTATCATGAAAGGATGTTGAATTTTGTCAGATACTTTTTGTGCATTGAGATGATCATGTGTTTTTATTTCTTCATTCTGTTAATGTGGTATTAATACACTTATTGGTTTTCATATATGGAACCTTCCTTGCATTCCAGGTGTAAATCCAACTTGGTGCATAATCTTTTTAATATGCTGTTGAATTTGGTTTGCTTATTATTAGTATTTTGTTGAGAATTTTTACTTCACTATTTATCAGGGATATCGGTCTGTAGTTTTCTTTTCTTGTTATGATAATGCATTTATTTTAAACATTTAGTGAACAGCTCCTGAGAAATGCCCTACATTGTAAGTATCTAAACTGGCTTATGGACTCTATAAAGCTTTGTTCTATGTATAATGTCATATTCAAAAATTAGGCTGGTGAAATATGCTAAAGAGAATTCAGAATGGAATACAAATAGAAATATCTTAAATACCTCCCTTTGTGTTAAGGAAGTTTTATTCTCTGCTCCCAAAGGAGTCAAATTCAGGTTTGTGAGAGGAAAATGTCTTCCCTCTGTGTTGGATATGATATCTAATAATCTGGTTTTCTGTGGTTGGTTGGTTGGTTGGTTGTTTTAAAGAGATATGTGTATGTATCAAACAGAAACTTGAATATTTCAATATTATTATCTCAAATCATATAACTTGAAATAAAATGGGGGCATTGCCCATGATAATATTCAAGCTATTGCCCCACAAAAGCTGTTTTTCAATAGTAATAGACCATTTTGGGAGTTTCTCTCACAATTTTAATACATATTTTACTTTTTGGTACATTTCCTTAAATTTAATCAAAACATGAAAATTAGTTGAAATTCCATCTTTGTTATGAAAGGTAGGTTTATTCTTTTGGTTTTTTTTTATTTTGAATTAAGTTGAGGAATAACTGTGGCAGAAATTTTCTTAATGTTTATTGTGGCCAATACACCTGTTTTAGGATTACTCTAAATAGAAACAAGAGTGGAATAAATTTGTGGAGTTAATAATATTTGGAAAATGTTATTTTCCGAGGTATGTTTTCATATTATAGAATTTCCTGATAAAAGTCAGAGTCAACTAGTTTTATAATATTGAAAAGTTTTTCACATACAGTCATGTGTCACTTAACAGTGAAAATACATTCTGAGGAATGTGTCATTGGGTGATTTCATCCTTGTGCAAACATCATGGAGCATACTTTCACAAACCTAGGTGGTATAGCCAGCCTACTACATAGCTAGGCTATATAGTATGGCCTATTGCTCCTAGGCTACAAACCTATACAGCATGTGACTGACCTGAATACTATAGGCAATTGTAACGCAATGGTAAGTATTCTTGTATCTAAACATGGCTAAACATAGGAAAGGTACAGTAAAAATACTGCATTATAATCTTATGAAACCACCATTGTATATGCAATCCAACACTGACCAAAACGTCCTTATGTGGCATATGACTACCTAATAAATGGTAACCAGATTTGGGGGTGGCGACGGGGGGAGAGGAATGCCAAATGTGTCTCTTCCTCACAGAAACGAGCAGGCATCCAGTATCATGTAGCATAATCATGCAATCATTTCCTTCTCCTACCTCAGATTTTCCAGAATTTGGATGGGATGATTTTTATCTTGTTAGAAAAGTAACATAGTTTGAATATTTTGTAAAACCACAAAAAAGTTGTAGGACTTTTTCTTTCTTTCTACTAAAATATGACTTAAATATGTAACTTTTAGTGTTGGCTATTTGTATTATTATACTTCTTGGTCAATCACAAGGATAACTGTGTTTTGCAAAGTAAAAAGGCTACTAATAGCAGCATGAATTGAGAGCTTGCTATGGGTTAAATACTGGGCTTTAAGCACACTATATGCTCTATTTTATAGAATCCTTATAGTACTCTTATGAAGGGAAAGAAAACATTAGTCATTGATGTTCCTTCAGTACTCAAAACTGAAGTGTACCGTAGCAAGACAAATGTCAAAAAACATAAGTCTCTACTTTGAATACCTTAACAAGTGAATGGCCCATTTTGGGAGAACAGGACAAACACTGGATCCATAATGGCTTTTTACACCTGGATTGGAAGGCAGAAAACTATAACTGTTAACCACTAATACTATCTTTACAAGCAGATGAACAATAAATGTCTGACCTCAGAGGATTGTATTGAAACCAGTCGATAATGGTTAATAAAATCAAATATTCTCAGCTTTTCTTACTTGTCCTCTAACAACTATTTAGCTAAAACTAAAATAGATGACATATATAACAAGATGATAATAAATAACATATATTTCACTTTTATGAGCATTTAGTATGTGTCACTCATTATGCTAGGAGCTTTACATAGATATCTTTAATTCTCTTGAAGCTGTGAGAGGTACTTTTATGACCAACTCCATTTTATATTGAAGAAACTGAGGCTTCAAGAAGTTAAATAAATACATCCATGGTCTACGTGGTCAGTGACATTCTTGTGAGTAATGAAATCACATATGTGAGATATATAAACATGTAATAAGCATGTTTGTGTTTTTAATGGAGACCAGTGGTATGATGGAATAGAGTCCTTTTATAAAATATTCAGTCAAGATCAGATGTGGCAATTAGAATATAGGAAAAATTCGTGTTTTCCTTTTTGTAGTTATGTTAAATTAGCTTTTTACATAAGAATAAGTGAGCTAGAAAAGCATTGTCTGAATACGTATACATAACATACCATTTGGAAAAGAAAGAATTCCTGGAAACAAGTGAGGTATTAATTAAAATGTAAATAACTAAAAATGAGCTTTGAGTCTTTAATAAATTACCTTTAATGTTTGCTTTTACTAGAAATGACCTTTTAAATTTTTAGAGCTATGAATATATGTAGTTTCTAAACTCATCTTTGTTTTTAAAGAAATGACATCTGAGGGCTTTTCTGAGTGTTCCTAATAAGTGTGTGTAGGTGGTTGTGCATGTGTGTGTGTTTGTGTGCATGTTTAATGTACTACCCAGTAGTACATGCAGTCCCAATTTAATTGTAAAAGTGAAGGAACACTAAAACTAGTGTTAGTATAGTAGGTGGGATATAGTAAGAATGTCCTGCAATTTAACAGCTTGTTAATTATTTTGAATGTTTCCGTTATTAGATTTGTGAGTGACTATGCCTTTTTAATAAACAAAAGAAAGGCTATAGAGTAGAAAGTATATGGAATAAATGTAACGTCTGTCCTAATCTAATTTTCAGGCACATCTCCAGACTTTCATTTGGCTGAAGTAACTCATGCCACAGACCTTGCACATGCCTGGAATTGAGACACACAGGTAAAAGATTCCAAATTGCTTCCTGCCTTTTGAAAACTCCAGAAAACCATCCCTTCAGACTCTGGAATTCTACACATCTCAACCAAGACTTTGTTTGAATGTTCACATTTTCTGCTTGCTGTCCTACATATCACTATATAGTGTTCACATTTCATTAAAACTTACAAGTGTCAGAAGTTGAGCTTTCTCAGCAAGGCAGCATGGCTAGGATGAGCTTTGTTGTAGCAGCTTGCCGGTTGGTGCTGGGCTTGCTAATGACTTCATTAACTGAGTCTTCCATGCAGAATAGTGAGTGTCCACAACTTTGCGTGTGTGAAATCCGTCCCTGGTTTACCCCACAGTCCACATACAGGGAAGCCACCACCGTTGATTGCAATGATCTCCGCTTAACAAGGATTCCCAGCAACCTTTCTAGTGACACGCAAGTGCTTCTCTTACAGAGCAATAACATCGCAAAGAGTGTGGATGAGCTGCAGCAGCTTTTCAACTTGACTGAGCTAGATTTCTCCCAAAACAACTTCACAAATATTAAGGAGGTAGGGCTGGCAAACCTGACCCAGCTCACTACTCTGCATTTGGAGGAAAATCAGATTACAGAGATGACTGATTACTGTCTGCAAGACCTTAGCAACCTTCAAGAACTCTACATCAACCACAACCAGATTAGCACTATTTCTGCTAATGCTTTTTCAGGCTTAAAAAATCTTTTAAGGCTCCACCTGAACTCTAACAAATTGAAAGTTATTGATAGTCGCTGGTTTGATTCTACACCCAACCTGGAAATTCTCATGATTGGAGAAAACCCTGTGATTGGAATTCTGGATATGAACTTCAAACCCCTCTCAAATTTGAGAAGCTTAGTTTTGGCAGGAATGTATCTCACTGATATTCCTGGAAATGCATTGGTGGGCTTAGATAGCCTCGAGAGCCTGTCTTTTTATGATAACAAACTGGTCAAAGTCCCTCAACTTGCCCTGCAAAAGGTTCCAAATTTGAAATTCTTAGACCTCAATAAAAACCCCATTCACAAAATCCAAGAAGGGGACTTCAAAAATATGCTCCGGTTAAAAGAACTGGGCATAAACAATATGGGGGAACTTGTTTCTGTTGACCGCTATGCCCTAGACAACTTGCCTGAACTCACAAAGCTAGAAGCCACCAATAACCCGAAACTATCTTATATCCACCGCTTGGCTTTTCGAAGTGTTCCTGCCCTGGAAAGCTTGATGTTGAACAACAATGCCTTGAATGCCGTTTACCAAAAGACGGTCGAATCCCTTCCCAATCTTCGTGAGATCAGTATCCACAGCAATCCCCTGAGGTGTGATTGTGTCATCCACTGGATTAACTCCAACAAAACAAACATCCGCTTCATGGAGCCCTTATCCATGTTCTGTGCCATGCCACCCGAGTACAAAGGGCAGCAGGTGAAGGAAGTTTTAATCCAGGATTCAAGTGAACAGTGCCTCCCAATGATATCTCATGACACATTCCCAAATCATTTAAACATGGATATTGGCACAACAGTTTTCTTAGACTGTCGGGCCATGGCTGAGCCAGAACCTGAAATTTACTGGGTCACTCCCATTGGAAATAAGATAACTGTGGAAACCCTTTCAGATAAATACAAGCTAAGTAGTGAAGGTACCTTGGAAATATCTAACATACAAATTGAAGACTCAGGAAGATACACATGTGTTGCCCAGAATGTCCAAGGGGCAGACACTCGAGTGGCAACAATTAAGGTTAATGGAACCCTTCTGGATGGTACCCAGGTGCTAAAAATATATGTCAAGCAGACAGAATCCCATTCCATTTTAGTATCCTGGAAAGTTAATTCCAATGTCATGACATCAAACTTAAAATGGTCAACTGCCACCGTGAAGATTGACAACCCCCATATAACATATACTGCAAGGGTCCCAGTAGATGTCCATGAATACAATCTAACACATCTACAGCCTTCCACAGATTATGAAGTGTGTCTCACAGTGTCCAATATTCATCAGCAGACTCAAAAGTCATGCGTAAATGTCACAACCAAAAATGCCGCCTTCGCACTGGACATCTCTGATCAAGAAACCAGTACAGCCCTTGCTGCAGTAATGGGGTCTATGTTTGCTGTCATTAGCCTTGCGTCCATTGCTGTGTACTTTGCCAAAAGATTTAAGAGAAAAAACTACCACCATTCACTAAAAAAGTATATGCAAAAAACCTCTTCGATCCCACTAAATGAGCTGTACCCACCACTCATTAACCTCTGGGAAGGCGACAGTGAGAAAGACAAAGATGGTTCTGCAGACACCAAGCCAACCCAGGTTGACACATCCAGAAGCTATTACATGTGGTAACTCAGAGGATATTTTGCTTCTGGTAGTAAGGAGCACAAAGACATTTTTGCTTTATTCTGCAAAAGTAACAAGTTGAAGACTTTTGTATTTTTGACTTTGCTAGTTCGTGGCAGAGTGGAGAGGACGGGTGGATATTTCAAATTTTTTTAGTATAGCGTATCGCAAGGGTTTGACACGGCTGGCAGCAACTCTAGGCTTCCAGTTTGTGGGTTTTTTTAATTCTTATCATTATTATGATTATTATTATATTATTATTATTTTAGTTTGTTGTGCTAAACTCAATAATGCTGTTCTAACTACAGTGCTCAATAAAATGATTAATGACAGGTTGGGGTTCCCCTGTGCTTTTACCAGTAGCATGACCCCTTCTTCTGAAGCCATCAGTAGAAAGTACCATGTCCTCCAAAAAGCTAACATACAGTTTTGAAGCAGCATTGAACCTTTTGTAGCAATCTGGTCTACAGACTTTTAACTCAAGAAGCTAAGGCTAGACTTGTTACCTTTGTTGAATGACGTTAGTTGACTGTACTGTAATGTTGTATCAACTGAATTGAATGTTTGCCTTTGAACAATGACTTTTCTTTTTCTTTTGTAATAGTTAAAGAGGCTTAGAATAAGCTAACAGGCAATAGAAATATGTATATCAAGATTTTTTAATGTAACAAACTACATGTTAATTGTTACCTTATTCTTTTTATCTTTAGTAGACACTTTTAAAAGAAAAGACAATAATTTTGTTGTGTTTAACTCACCAACATGTGGTGTACAATGAAGACAGAACTATAATAAATTAGTTTTGTTCTGATTTTTTAGAACACTTGCAATAATGTATCATTTATAGTTCTTGCTAGTTGCAGTGGTAATATTTTTCACATCCGTAAAAATAACAACCCAAAATAAATCAGCTATAGCATGTTGCTTTTTAAAGATAGGCCCTAAAAAGTTTGAATTCACTTTCTAAGGGAAAAAAATATCTATTTTAATTGAGATATTTTAATGAATAGGATTTCTATATTTTAAATATTACTGACCAGAACCTAATGTGTATGTGTGTGTTGGGGGGTGGGGGTCATACGAAGGAAAAGGTATATTACTGTATCCCCTGAATAACTAAACATGGTAAATATATAATATATACATATTTATTAATATATTAGACATGTCATATTCTTCTTCCGTAAGAGTTATAGTACCCACACCCTCTGTCAAAGTGTAAAACATAGATCTACAGAGTGTTCCAAAATGTATTACATGTTATTCCTTTTTAATAGCTGTCTAAGTGCTCAGGCCTATATTAATCTAAATATCTATGTGGAGATATCTACTGAGACAAGTAAACGATTAATAGAAAACAGAACAGCTTATGTACTTTTGACACTTTTCATCCAAATAATATATAGAAAGTTTTCCAGAATTAAGTATTTCAAGATTACATGAGAATTGTGAAATTTAGAACAGAAGGAGCTAGGTTTAAGTAGAAGGCCAGTTCCACAAAGCATAGAAGGAAGGGATTTATAAGTGTAGGTAGATAAGAAAGGGCCCATTAGAAAATGTGAATTGATAAGGCAGAGAAATAATGAAAGGCTGTTCCAAATGGCAGCTGCTGCAGGCACACACTGTCACTCCAGGAATGATGAGAACTAAGGAACTAAGAGGAAGCAGGTGCCAGATGAGCAAAAGCAAGGAAAAAGGAGCAGAAAGTCTGTCCAGGTGAGGTAGGCTGACGGATTTCTTTCTTTGTCAAATCCTTTGTTTTGTGAATCACTTACGAAAAGATCATCACTTTTCTTCCCATTTCTAAGGGATTTGGGGGAAAAAAGAGAATTTCAGATGCTGAAACTTGTGGGCTGCAACAGAAAAACAAGAAATACCAGGGCTCAAACATCTCTTCCCAAAGCCTTCATTTATTGGTGAGAAAAAGCGGGGCCCAGGGAGGGTGAGCAGCTTGCCCATGTCAGACTCCCTGTCCAGTCAGCACGCTGCACTCCATCAATCGCTCCAGGCCCCGCAGCCTTCTAGATTCCTGTGCAGGGCTCCTCCTTTACAGTTCTAAATAACCTCTGGTGCCCCTGTTTCAAAAACACAGTATATCCTCAAGTTCCCATTTATTCAGGATAAATTTTAGCACAGGGCATACCAGAGGGTCAGGAAAGTGTCAACATTGTTGGTACTGCCAAGTACGTATAGGAAACATGGAGAACTGGAGATGCTTTGGACGCAGCCTTGGGGCATTTCCTGTCAGTGAATCCATCTTCAAACATCTGCAGAGAATAGTGGACCATCTAACAACTTCCCTGCTCATCTCTGAGCCATGAAAGGGGGTGGCACTGATGTATTAGACAGTCAGCTGCTAGCAGCTGCAAATCTGCAAGGCATCCTTCAGCCCATAAAGCAATGATTTGAACCTGGCACAGAATAAGCACTTAAATATTGGTGGAATAAATGAAGGAAAAACACTCAACCATTTCTCCACTCTGAATATATATCAAGCACCAGGAAATGTGTTTTTTTGTTTGTTTTGTTTTTTGTTTTTTTTTTTTTTGTCAAAAATATCTTTTCCAGGCCAGTTTGGGGGAAGAAAATTACTGTTACTTTTTTCTCCCACAATAAATACTAGAGTTTATTTTTTCCCTTCTGTGCTAATGGGTTGGTTTTCCGTTGATAGAAAGCAACATGGCGGGGTACTTTTTTCTCTGGCCAAGTATTTCCTCATTGTACTTAATTTACTTTGATAAATTAGACAATGAAATTAGACATCAAACTAGGTCCTGATTGATAATGGAGGTTATACCATCTTTACCAGTGAAGTGATTATTATAGGTCACTTTCTAATTTCGTATTTTCCCTTTTGCTTCCTGCTGCCCTCAGGGCATATAGTGTATCTGTAACCTGATTTTACAAGGTTATTTTTGGAGCAGCTTCTTAAAACAGGCATTCCTTAATTTGCTCATTTAATTAATGACAAATTGAACCAATGCCATGAATATAAAAACAAATGCAATGTTTGATTATCAATGTTTCTAATTTGGCAGAAAGGAATCATCTCTATTCTTTTGCAAACAATATCAAATGTCTATATTTTCTTTCTTGTGGCTTCTATTCATTCATTCATTCATTTGTTTACTAAGGATACCACAGTGAATCCTTTACTTGGTGTTTGCTTTCAATCTCTTTATTCATTTTTCAAGGCATTTTCTTCATTACTGTTTTTACCATTTAAAAAAAACATTTTATATCTCTAACACTTTGCTGGGAAAATCATACTTTGTGCCTTTCTATTCACTGAAAAGGAGAATTTAACTACTTCTGATGCATTCTAAGTACAAATGAAAATGCTTTCTTCACCTCAATTCTTTTACTCTTGCCCTGCTTGCAAATAGACTTTTTTATTCAAAAGGGATTAGCTGGGAGATAAAAATGTTTCTTTAAAGATCCATAATTGAGAATCACCATCCAGAGCTCTAGAATAATTCTGGCCTGGAGTCTCTGTAGGACTTTATCTAATCTGGTGGGGACATGATTCTCCTCCCTTTTCCCCACATGCACCGACGTCAGCTCCTCTCTGTACTTTATGTTGGGAACTTAAAGTACGTAGTAACAGTAACAAGATGGTGAGGGAAGTAATGATTTTTATACTTGCTGGTTCAGCATTGCCCAGCACAGGGTAACAGAATTAAATGGGTTTCTTGTATTATAGAACTCCTCAGAGACTTGGCAATACTAATGTAAAGTATTCAGCCCTTCCCACGGTCATGAGACCATTGGTGTATCTCAGGGTACCAATCTGCACTAGAGATCCTGAGATATTGAGGTTTTAATTTCTGGAAAACAGTATGGTAAATTAGATATTATTGTTTCCAATTTACAGATAAGAAAACTGAGACCCATAGGAATAATCATTCACCAGATGCCATATAGCTCTGTGAGTGGGTCACCATGATGGTGTCCCTTCACTCCCAGTTTTCTCCCCCGCCATCCAGCACCCTTCTAAAGTGGAAGGAGGAGCAGATACTGGAAGTCACAGGGCACATATGCCAAGGCAGAGTAAGTATGTAAAGGGGAGCTCTTGGGAGATCACACTGAAGGCTTTCTTTATGTCTGAACGTTTATTTTTCTCTCTTCTTCTTTAAGAAAACTTACATGCTGGATGTCTGAGACACATACCAAAACTATGTTTATATCAGGCTGAATTTTAATTCTAATCTTCAACTCCCCCATACTATTTTCTCTGTTAAACACTCATAAAATTAAACTATGTAAAGATTTTTGTGGGGAAGATTCCAAGCTCATTCTTTCCTTAACTGGAAACCATGGAAAGCTTTTATAAAATTAATGACAAACTCAATGCTTAGCTCCAAAGCTTAAATGGGGAAATGCAAAGTTGCAAGGGCAGTAACAGATGTACCCCAAACACACAGAACAGCCAGACACAAACGGCTCTTGCATAATCAATAAATTTGTGGAATTCGTGGATATATTTAGGAAATCCTCTGGTTCCCCCACTCCTTGCAAAGTCTATATGGATGCCATCAGACATTAAAATGGTATACATTTTCAAAAAAATAAATGCAATTCCCCTCCCGACATACCTCATTTTGTCGGTTATATAATATTTAATATGAAGCAAAACCGGTATTATGTACCTCACGAAAGTAGCTCTGGGCACAAATTGGGTCAGATCATGCCTCTCCTTTCCATTTTGGCCTTACTTTCTCCCTCCTGTAAGATTAGATTGACAAAGTAAATTTCAGCTTGGGCCCTGACAGAATGATCATGAATTCCTAATAAAGGGGGTGTCCTGAATAATGCATCGGTCTTCATATTAGCATATCTCACTAACATAAACAGAAGACAGGGTGGTCATGAGGAAAAGGAAAACATATCATGTAATTTAGCAGGCAGGACTACATTTTTCCAGCAGTGACTTAACGAAGGGAAAGGAGGGAGAAACGTCTATTGTGTAGCCCTCTATTTGGAGCTTCATGTGGATTATTTACATTGAATCCTCTCAATTGCCCTTGTTGTCCCCGTGTTAGAGAAAAGAATCGTGGATACTCAGCCTCAGAGAATCAAGCAACTTGCCTGAAATCACACAGCTGCTAAGAAGCAGAACTGGGACTTAAATCAGGCCTATATGAACTAAAACTTGTAGTTTTCCAACCATATAATGATCCACAAGCTAAATCCAGTTCAGGAATGTAGACTATGGGCCAAAAACACACTTGGCACTTAAGACAGGAAAAATGGAACAAAGGGAGGGTCTAATTTAAGACCCAAACCTGAGATCAATATATGGAAGTTACAGCAAGCCAAAGAGGAAAAAGTAAAGGAGAACTCTTCGAAGTTTGTGTAAACTCCTTACAAACAACTGGAAGAAATTGAAGCTGCAAAAGAAAAAATAGTAAATAACAATAATAATAATAAACCAAAATGGGGGCAGGGGGATAAGAGTCAAAGTAGATACCATGTGTTGCCATGTATGAGTACTTGGCATGCTCCAGATGTGCTGAGCACTTGGCCTGTATTATCTCATAGAATCCTCAATAACTGTGTAAAGTAGGTGTTCATATCCTCAGTTTTCACATGGAGAAACTGAGACTCAGTTCATCAGTTATAAGTGATGAAGCCAATATTTCAACCCTGGCTGTGAGACTCCAAAGCCCAAGACTAACCACTAAACTATTTTCTAGCTAAAGAGGCACCCAGAGTACTGGGCTGGATACCTCACTGGCAACATTGATTTAGGTTTTTCCTGAGAATGGGATGCAAAGAAGGGTAGGTTTCAGGATCTTGCAAGGACCTTCCCACAGAAGGTCTGTTAACATGACACTCAATGCCACAGGCTTAGGTAAGAGGGAAAATGCTACCTTGCTCTTTTTCTTTTTTAACTATTAAGATTAGTCTCACATTTGAATCATTTCTCTGATCTGCTTTTTAAAACTGTACTACCTCATTCAGAGCAAAGACTTGTTCTGATGCCTTAAGTAATCTAATCTTAACTTTCCTGCAGATCATTCTGGTGGATGGGGGTGCTGGGAGGATAAACTCCCTGGAGAACTGTTAGTGAAAAATTTTATGCCTAATCCTATATCTTTGTGCTCTTGATAGCTCTTAATTTAAAAACATATTATTTTCAATCTTCTAAGAGACAGATTGGTTTAAATATCTCTTGTGCTACTCATGAAGCTATAAAAAAGGCCACTATGAATATTAACTAAAATATGTGCTCCCATATTATTTTGCCTCTTGTTAGAACACCACACACTTATTAACAATACTTTATTTTACCAAATTTTATTCTAATTGGCTTAGGTGTGCTTCCACCATCGTAAGATGGTTCCTGTCTGTCTTCATTTAAACATGGTATTTTTCCTTCTGATTATAACGGTAGTATATGTTTGCTTTAGATAATCTAGAGAAAGATATGTATTTAAAAAAAACATATAATTCCATGACTCCAACAACAACAAAAAAAACCAGACGAGATTGTGATGTATTTCCTTCTTATCTTTTTTCCTCTGTGTATATATTTCCTCTGTGTATATATACATGTACTTATAAAAATATACATCTTTCTGAATATAAAATTAGAATCATGATATATATGGTTTGGTACACTTTTTTTTCTGTCATGCAAAAAGTAAGCATCTTTCCTTCCATATTATTAAATTATCTTAGAGGACACGGTATTAAAAACTCTATAATCATCTATCATATGGATTTTCAGTAATTGAACAACTTCCTTCTGGAGGCACTTCACCTCTTCTACGTCAAGCATTAAGAACATGAACATGAACCTACCCTGCCCATGCTCTCCAGGTGCAGTCATGGAGGAAGACAGACATCCACATAAAGGACCATCCAGTGGGATAACTACACCGAGAGGATGAAGCTGTGTGAAAGCACAGGGAAGAAGAGCCCTGGTCGGTTTGGGGAGCTCAAACTTTTAAGTCTCACTGTAAGCTCATAATTAAAAGATGAACTGACAGTTCCATGGGCAAACATCCAGAGGGACAGCATTGCAGGCAGAGGAAACAAATCGCCATGATCACAGCATTTCCAAGGACATGGCAGAAGCCTTGCCCGAGGACTTGGAGCTTCTGGAGGCATTCTGATGAAGGGGAAGGGGCTGCTAAAAATACAGAGGAACCAAATAGGAAGCTGCAGGAGGAGAGAAATTATAGCAAGTTTTTTGCAGAAACGAGAGGGAGAAGCTGGGTCATATGAGCAGCCTATGGTCCCCAGATAAAGCTTTGCTCCCAGTTTAGTTTTTTTTAGCCATTCCACATAATCACTGGGGAAGTGCCTTCCTGGTGAGATAAGAGAAGTTTGCAAGAAAAGTTTGATAAACCTTTCCAAGCCCTGGGGCCTCAAGGTGGAAACTCAGCTGTGGTAAATGTAAGACAGGAGCGTTAAACAGATGTGAGACTGCCCTAATTGCTGAAGTCTATCCCAGTCAGTGGCCTGCAGTTAGTGCAGGTTTCCTTTGGTGTCTGCGGTGTCAAGGAAACAGAAAGTCCATGTTTGGAAAATTGAAACTGATTATGTGGGGTTTAAACGTACAAATTAATCCTCTTCTCAACTTGTCTCAACTGTCATTGCCCACTAAATACAAATATTTCTGGCTCACTTGCCTAGACAAAATCCTGATTTTTTTAGTGTCATGAAGGCCTTAGGCTAGGAATAGTAATAAAGAGGAAACCATACTTGGATACATCTACCCCTACACTCACATATTGCACCCCTTTATTTCCAAAAGTAAAATAGGTCACAATGACCATCTTACAAATATTTTAACTTCAATCCATTTCCTTAGACGGACGGTGTAAGTTATAGTTAGCTTTCCTTTCACTACATAAATTGAGACAGTTTGTAGACAACGAAAAACACTGGGCAATCCAAAAGTCAATAGAGGTTTGTTGAATGAATGAAGTCATTTACTTCATTGGACTTTGTAGTGAATAATAAGTTTTTGCTAGAAGCAGATGCATCTTCCTGGTTATATTTTGTTTTGTCTGCTAATAGATTTTTGGACTGTTGCAGAGAGCAAGCTGGCATTTGGTTGATTTAGGGAACAGATTGAATTTCTTGAATTTTCTTTCTCTATTTTTTTTCCCCCCCATATTGAGGCCCAGGAAATTTTGCGTTAACTTCATTCCAAGTTTGTGGAAATCATACAACCTAGGACATCTGCTCGGGCTGAGCCACTTGTGGTGATCTGGGATTGTTTGGATTTGTGTTCAGCACCCCAAGGTACTATTCTGTACACACAACACGACAGCTTACGTTTTCTGGGAACACAGCAACTCTGAGTGGATTTCGGAGCCACAAATACTCTCCATGCAGATGAGTACATATTCTTCAGTAGGGGACACTTTCATGATTCCCTAAACTCTGGAAGACTATTCAAGACAGTACAGCCATCTTTTTTATTCCCCCTAGCAAATCTTGCACTGTGGAGCTGACTAGCAGGAATCAACACACAATTTCCCTCATGTTCCACAACCACCAATGGCTGGGTTGCGGAGGAGTTTGGGGAAACATAACGACACCAGGGCAGAAATGGAAAGAAAGCCACACAGCCCCTGTGGGAATGTCATACAGTGGTGATGGTGTCGATAGAAAATGCTGCTTAGAGACAGAGTAGCAGACATCCATCACCCTCTCTAAAACATGACACCCCGGTAGTGGAGAAATTCCAACTCAAAGTTTGCTGAAAGAAGAGACTTTTAAACTGGTCTTTTATGAATCCATCTCTCCTCCCTCTCCTTTTCTCGTTTTCTCTAAGCAAACCTGTCTGAAATTTCTATAATTACTCCTAACCCCTCTCTCTGAGGGTCCTAGTTTTTAAGTTTTTGGGTTTTTTTATTTCAAAGTATTACAGGGGTACAAACGTTTCTGGTTACAAGAATCACTTTTGTAATGCTTGAGTCAGGGTTATAAGTATACCCATCACCCAGACAGTATTCACTGTACCTGTTAGGTAGGTTTTCACCCATGCCCTCTTCTCCCCCACCCCCATGGATTTCCATTGAGTTATGCTTCCCTCTATGCACATGTGTGCTCACTACTGGGTATTTACCCAAAGGAAAAGAAGTCATTTTATCAAAAAGACACCTGCACTTGAATGTTTATTGCAGCACAATTCACAATTGCAAAGATGTGAAATCGACACAAATGCCCATCGATTCATGGGTGGATTAACAAAATGTGGTATATGTATACATGGAGTAATACTCAGCCACAAAGAAGGATGAATTAATGCCTTTTGCAACAATATGGATGAAACTGGAGACCATTATCCTAAATGAAGTATCTAAAGAATGGAAAAACAAACACCACATGTACTCACTATTAAATTTAAGTTTTCTTTTAAGTTGTCCTGGCAAATTCCCCAGGCAATATGGAAAGAGACATCCATAGCAAAAGTTCTGTCCATGAATTCTAAAAAATTGTATATGGTTCACTTGAACATTTCTTGATTATTCATCTTGGAGATCAGAGAATGACCGATTGTGTCTAGAATGGCCAGCCATCAGAGCCAAGTGAATTGGACAATTCAATCCCAGCCCTAGTCTTGCTCTCTTCCTCCACAAAAAGTATTAAGCTGCTTATCTTTTTACCTCAGTAGCTTATATTTCCACATCGCTGCTTCTTGTTTTCTGTATTGCAGTCCCACGAGGCTGCTTTTCAGGTCCTTGATCATATCTTGCCTCCTTCACACAGAGCCTCTCCCTGGAACACCCCCTGCTCTTTCCCCTGCTTAATCCTCACTCTTCCCTCAGAGCTTCCTAGACAAGGCTGCCGAAAACCTCCAGATTAAGTTAGGTTAGCCTGTTACATTTTCTCATCCCAGGCCTCTCTCCTTAGCAATTGTCATGGCTGCTGACTTTATCCACCACGAGAAAACGTAGGGGAGGGTTCATACTTGCCTTATTTACTACTGCATCATCAGGGCCTAAGATATCACCTGGCCCTGGGTAACTTCTTAATTGTTGTTTTCTCCCTTGCTCCTAAATAATGAGTGAATGTATGTCCAACTCTGACCGAAGGACTGAACACTTAGAAAACACAATTTTAGGGGGAGCCCTGCAAAGTCTTCTCTCACCCCAAATTTTTCCCAGTATTCTCTCTCCCACAGTAGAATTTCTACTTTTCCTTAGAGAGCACAGAGTCCTTGTGTTGGTTTGCTAAGGCTACTGTAACAAAGTACCACTAATGGAGTGGCTTAAACAACAGAAATTTATTTCCTCCCAGTTCTGGAGGCCAGAAGTCCAAGGCAAGGTATTGGCAGGTTTGGTTTCTTCAGAGGCTTTTCTCCTTGGCTCATAGATAGCTGTCTCCCCCGTGTGTCTTATTTATTCTGTGTATGTCCTTTTTCCTTTTCTTCTAAGGACATTGGTGGTATTGTATTAGGTCCTACCCTAGTGACCTCATTTTAACCTGACTGCCTCTGTAAAGACCCTGTCTCCAAATACGGTCACATTCTGAGATACTGTGAGTTACGAATTGGGATGGGGGATGGACAATTGAGCTCATAACAGTTTGAGAGGCCTGCTTGGATGAGTACATCCAGTTAGTTGGCTGTCACTGTGAACCCTGGGGAGGGCACATTCTTCACAATGATATACAAAGTGAGTTCTGCATTTCTCATTCATCGAGTGGTTGCCTCCAACCTGATGGTATCTCATCAAGGCTCACTGCTAAATGAAAGTTGGAGGAACCTTTACAGACCATTTAGTTCAACACACTTCTTTTGCAGATGGAGAAACTGAGGCCCAGGGAAAGAGAACAACTTGGCCAAGCTCTCCTAACCAGTGAATGGAAAGCTGAAAATAAAGCCTGAAAAAGGCTCCCAAATTTCAGAAACAGTAAAACTTAAGCTTTCTACCAAAATTTTCCCACCCTGTATCCTCAGGAAAATTGCCTAAGGCTTATTTCATTTAGTCTGTTGAGGAAGAATAATCAATCCATGGTCATGTAAAGTTCTGGCTCTGAAAGTCTTGCTGTTATCTCGTGAGGGAAGAAGACGGCAAGACAGAAATAATTCATCATCATCTTTGCAAATACCAAAGCACTCCACTTCCCATGCAGTCATTTTTAACCTCTACCACGAGTGAAAAGGATAGCTGTCATGGAGAAAAGAGATCCAGTTCTCATATATAGAATCCCCCAAACCAGCTTAAATTCATGAGTCATACAACATATCTGACATATGACCAAATCCTCCCCAGACTCAAAGCTCAAAAGCTTTGGGAATTTTACCACATATACTTTCTGATGAATTTCAGTTTGGGATGAAACTAAGTCTTCTGAGTGGTAGCCACAGGAGGAGATATTCACTGAATAAATGTTTATTTAGCATCTACTATGTGCTGACCATGATCTCCAATGGCTGTTTTTACTGGTTAGGGCCAAACAGCATGGGAGAGGGGCTGACAGGACCTCATCCCAGAGGCTCATGGGAAAGGAAGAAACACGGCCCAGATCTCACCAAAATGGGCATCCAGAAGAGCATATTTGATTCAAGTGGCTGTTGCTTTCACCTCAGAATAAGCATCAAGGGAATTTGGAGAAAGGAGAGATCACTTAGAACTGTAGAGAGCAGAAAAGGAGGAATTTTTTTTTTTTTTTTTTTTTTTGTGGAAGGATTTACAGCCAAGGTAACACTGCAGCAGAGCCTAGGAGAATGGAGAAAGTGAACTTGGGAAAGTGGGGGTAGGGATGGGCAAAAGCATGAGGCAAAAGCATGAGGCAAAAGTCCGAAGGAAAATGAAAACTATGGGGTACTTGCAGCAGTAATTAGTTCAGTTGCTGGATCAGGAGAGAGATGTGATAAAAATAACAAACTAAGCCTTTACAATACCCCCTCTCAGACCACTCACATTGTCATCTAGGCACAATGGCAAGTGCTCTATATGCATCATTTCATTTAGTCTTCGAAACGACCCTATGAGACAGGTTCTGTTGCCTTCTCCATTTCACACCTGAGGAAACAGAAGGCTTAGAAAGGTCAAGCAATTTGCTCAAGGTCACCCAAGAGGCAGAATCAGGTACTTAACCCCAGAATCTATGCTCATAACCATGATACTTTCCTGAAATTAGGTTACGAGGGAGACTGTGTGAGCGAGTGAAGGCCCGAGACTTTATTCTTCAAGCATAGGGGAGCCAGTGAAGGATTTTGAACAATTAGAGTGACATAATCATCGTCGTTCTTCAGGAAGGCCAAGGTAGCAATATAATGACCATAGATCAAGTGTACAAAATATAGGTAAAAAAGATGCCCCTTGAATTCTTAATAAAAACAACAACAACAAAAACCACACACACACACACACACACACACACACACACACACACACACACACACACACACCTGAATCAAATCCTCACGGTGGCTATTGGAAGGTTTCACACACAAATTGCCTCATCTTTTAAACTTTGTGTGAGTAAAGTAAAATCAGTTACCTATAGAAGTATGGGGATTACCTGTGGCAAATGGTTAATCCCAAGGGGTGCCCTACTGCTGCCTCACTTCCTTTCTGCCTTCAGTGGTATGAGCCCCTTAGCTTTTCTTGACATAAAACTGATGCACCACTTTTTTTAATTTTTATTTATTTTTTTTTAGAGTTGGGGGTCTCACTCTGTTGCCCAGGCTGCAGTGCAGTGGCACAATCAGCTCATAGCAGCTTCGAGTACTTGGGCTCAACTGATCCTCCCACCTCAGCTTCCTGAGTAGCTGAGATTATAGGCATGTCACTGTGTCCGGCTTTTATTTTTTGTAGAGATGGGGTATGGCTATGTTGCCCAGGCTGGTCTCGAACTCCGGGCCTCAAGTGATCCTTCCTCTCAGACCTCCCGAGGCACTAGGATTACAGGCATGAGCCATGGGCCCCATCTGATGCACATTTTATAGCTACATAACACAACAAAATATAAGAGGGTATTCACCATAAAAATAAAGAGATATAAAAATCACTTCACCAAGCATGGTGGCTCCCACCTGTAATCCAAGCTACTGGGGAGGCTGAGGTGGGGGGATCACTTGAGCCCAGGAGTTCAAGGCTGCAGTGAGCTGTGATTGCACCACTGCACTCCAGCCTGGGGGACAGAGAGATCCCAACTCTAAAACAAAAAATTATTTTTCAAAGCTAAAAATAATTCATATTCTCAATTATCCATTGCACTGCTACCAGGTATACATGCTGAAGCTCCTTAAGAAGTTTGTGTTGACATATGAGACATCCACTTATTAAGCATCACATGTCAACTTATTTCTTATCCATAATTGATATCTTAAAAACCACATGCATGGGAAATTACCTATTTGGCTATGAAAATTCGAATGCTCATGGGCAATTATAAGCATCTTAACAAATGTGGTCAAATCCTATCACAAAGAATAGCGAGATTGTATCATGGATTTTATAATTCATTCATTCTTCATTAAATAAGTCTTTATCTAGACCCTACTATTTGTCAGGGGATATAAGAAAAACAAAGCAGACTTGGTTTCTGCCCTCCATGAATTTATGTTTTTGAAGGGCAACTAGATAATAAGTTAAATAATTAGTTAATTGCAGCTTATGATAAGTGCTATGAAAAAAATAAAAGTGTTGAGACGAGAATTACTGGTGTGAGAAAGGGAGGGTAGTCTATTCCTTTACCCCACGTGGATATCTTCAGTATATTCTGTATTTTGCTACTATGAAAAGACTCAGTCCCTTGCTTTGTAGCAATAGCTGACTGTACTCTGATGACGATGCTTTGTTACTTAAATATCTCCCCAGCAGAGGACTCACAGCAGTTTGCAGATGGCATCTCCATTCATCACTGCAGCACTCCTGAGAGGGAAGAGAGGTTCAAGCCTCATTACCTCTATTTAAGAAAGAGGAAGGGCAATGACTAGAGAGCTACCCTCTGCCGAACATTAAGGAGCAAAGCAGCTGTGGGGTTGATGCTGTAGCTCAGCTCAGATCCCACTTCTCCTAGCTTTATCCACCAGACCGTTCATTCTGTCCCTTAGTGTGAGTTGGGAACTAACATAAGCCTGGAGGTTTTGGAAACACACCAGCTCAATTTCAACTGAGAAATAAAGGGCATATTTGTCACACAAAGTAAATTGTTCTCAATAGTCATGAATATGAAGTTTGTTTACCTAAACTCAAAATTTCCTATGTGAGAATCTACTAAATGGAATCACAAACTGAATAATTTTGTTGAGTGTTTCAACTGGCTTTTTCCTGCTTTACAACAACAAACAAATAACCCTACAATGGAAATTTCTTTGACACGAATTCATGGCAGCCATATCAAGTGGAATTTCTTACAAGGCAGAGTCATCATGGGCCACATTCAGAAGAATAGATTCAGTAGTTTAAATACCCAAAGGACATTAGAGAATCATAAATGAATGTTCTGGAAGGGTTGAGGCAGAATCACTTAGTTCAAACTCTTAATCCAGACATAGTTTGAAGCCAAGAAAAGTGAAATAACTTACAAAAGGCCTCACAACTATTAAGACAGACACACATTCCAGTTTCTTGATTCCAAATCCAGTGCTCTGGTACAGGTATCAGAAACTCTACCCAATAGTCAACATGTCCTTGGGCTTCCAAATGGACATATGAAGACGGAGACATCCTGGCTTAAGAATGCTGAGGACATTTTGCTTATAAGGATAAGATAGCGTCATAGAGGTAAGCAGGGCAATGACTCCATGACTCGAATGTTTTATATATTTTACATTTTAAAAAATTTTATCATAATTAAACACATACAGGAAAGTTACAAGAATAGCACAAAGAATTCCCAGACACTTGTTATGTAGATCCTCCAAATGTTAACATTTCACATTTGTTTTATTTCTCTCTCTGTCTTTCTGAACTCTTTAAGGATAAGTAACAGACATAATGTCCATTTATCCTTGAATACCTCAGTGTCTATTTCCTGAAAATAAGAATAGTCTCTTCCATGACCGAAGTATAATTTACACAATTAGGACAGTTAGTGTGGATAAAATACTATTAGCTAATCTACAGCCCTTATTCAAATCTTTCTAATTGCCCAATAATGTTCCTTATAGCAAAAGAAAAATCTAAGACTATGTGTCTCATTTAGTTTTCATGTCTTTTTAGTTTCCTTTAATCTGTAATAGTTCTTGAGTTTTTCTTTGTATTTTTATGACATTGACATTTTTGAAGAGGACAGGCCAGTAATTTTATAGAATATCCCTCAATTTGGTTTTGCCATATCTTTTTGCGTGATTAGATTCAAGTTATGTACTTTTGGCAGGAATACCACAGAAGTGGAGCCCAGTTCCTCTCAGTGCGTCATACCAGAAGGCACATGCTACAAATACCTCCCATGATCCACTTATGTCATTTGGTTAAGGTGGTGTCTACCAGGTTTCTTCACTATAAAGTTATTCTTTTACCCTTTGTAATTATCTTGTGGCAAAATGTTTTGAGATGATGTAAATATCCTGTTATTACTCAGACTTTCACCCACTGGTTTTAGCATCCATTAAATATTCTTGTCTGAATGAGTTATTATCACATTTGCCAAATAATTATTTTATAATTCCATCTTCCTTTCTACATTAGTTGGATTTAGACTGCAAGGAAGAGCTTTCTCTTTTTATTTATTTATTTGTTTGTTTATCTGTAGACTCACAGATTCTTGCTTTATTCAATAGGCTGTAATCCTTTACGATCATTATTTATTTTGATGCTCCAATTGTCCTGGATTTGGTCATTGGGAGTTGCTTCAAGCTGGCTTCTGTGTCATCTTGACCTGGTTCCATAATTCTTTGAGCACTCAAAGAAATTCATTCTTAATAAAGACTTATAGAGGTTGAGCAACTGAGTATAAGAAGCAGACCTTGTGAGAAGGATTTGAATACAAGAATTTTGATTTGGGAGGTAATTCTGGGAACCATTGGGAAGGAAATGGGACAGTGAAACAGGAAATGGAAGGAAACCAGAAAAGGGTATATTATTGAGCAAGTAACCAATGTGAACAGCTAAGGTTAAATCCCACTGGGAAATTCTGAGAACAGTAGAACATATGGCTCAGAATTACCCAATTCAAGGAACAAGGAAAGTGGGATATTTTTACACTGAGGCAGGCTGAATAATAGCCCCCCAAAGGTGTCCATGTCCTAATTCCCAGAACCTGTGAATATGTTACTTTACAAAGCCAAAGGGGCTTTGTTGAGGTATTAAGGATATTCATTTTGAGACAGAGAGATTACTCTGGATTATCTGGGTGGTCCCAGTATAATAATCATAAGGATCCTTAGAAGAGGGAGGCAGGAGAATCAGATTCATAGAAGGAAATATAAGCAGAGGTCAGAGTGATACAGGACCACAAAGCAAAGAATTCTAGAAGCTGGAAAATGCAAGAAGACAGTTTCTCCCATAAATCCTCCAGAAGGAGCACAACCCTGCCAACACCTTGATTTAGCCTGGTGGAACCTGTGTCAGATTTCTGATCTCCATAACTGTACGATGATAGATTTGTGTTGTTTTAAGCCAACTGTATGGTAATTTGTTACAGGAGCAATAGGAAACTAATACATACACCAACTCTTATCAATTTTTTTAAGGACTACGGCTGGGATGTTAATTCACTAGCACTTCCAGCCTGCAGTCCAGGTGATCAGTGAAAGCCTTCTGGCAAAGAGACACATAGATGCAGACATCTATGCCTCAGGCTGGTGTAAGCCCAACACTGTGGTAAAGGCAGAGCACTGACTGCCTCTACTACCAAACTGCACGGTACCTAATCTCCTTACCCTCGCTTCTGCTACCACGATTCAATCATTAAATAAGCGACAAGGAGTTTTAGTAAAAGAGGCAAACTGTGGATCTCATCTTGGCATATTACTTTCTTGCTGTAGGTTCTTGGCAATTTGAGATAGATGACCTTATCTCTTATCATTGAAAAAGGCCCCAGATAAAGACAGATATTTATAATACCTTGATGTCATTGGCAAAACTTAGCTTCACAATATCCTGTGCAACATTTAACATATTTAACAAGCATCACAGATAAGACAAAAGGTCAGTTTATAAACATCTACATGGAAAACCCAGAAAAAGTAAAGGATCTCAATTTATACTGAAATCATAAAAGGTGACTGTAAAGATATTTTCTAAATAGAAAATGTTATTTTATGGCACTATCCATAGAAAGAAATACAGAATGTAAGCAGAATGCAAGGGAACAATCCAAGGAGAAATGAAGGCCAAGGTGGATATGAAATATCCACAAACTCTTCAACCTCTGACCATTAGGTGCATAGTATGAATCCCTGAAGTTCCTTTTGAGCATTCTCTACTAATCCGTGATGTCTCCATCTACATTTCTTCTTCTATGTGCATGCCTCGAGAGTAGCATTATAGTGAGAGGGACGGAGTAAGTGGGCCACTCCTTTATTTTAAAGGCCGTAACTTTTACAGCAACCACCATATGTATAAACCATTGCAGTTGTCCAAAAATGCCACTAAATTTTAATAAATAAAGCATGCTTTTTCTCCCAGAAATTCCTAAAGGATAACGTGCATATTTGATTGCAAACTTACTACCAAATCTAGTTTGTTTTTAAGTTAATAAAGTTCATGTTATTATCTACCCAACACCAACTTGACTATATGTGGGGGTTTAAGAAAAGTAGAAGGAATAATTCTGGTCACATTATTCTCCTGCTTAAAAACTTGCAGTAATTTCCCACTCCCTATAGGATACAGTCTATCATTCTAGGGATGCCATATTACACCCTTCACAGTTTGACTCTTGTCCATACTCTTCAGCCTCATGGCCCACCTCTCCCCAAGCCTCTCATTCCCTCCAGGTGGCTCATTCTCATGTCTTCCTGCCTTGCACATTCTGCTCTCAGCCATGCCATCTTCCTTTATGCGTCGCGCCACTGCAAATGCCCATCCCTTTGCTGGGTGCTTTTTCTGGGAAACTCCTGCTCAAGGAATTATCTGTACACACAGAGAGGCTTGGGGGGACTCTGTACACACCTTCTGCAAATGTCTGTTAGATGAATTCAAGAGTGACTATTTGAAGGGATTTTACAAATCTAATGTAGAAGACAAGAGGCAGCTTGATCTAGTGTCCACAGTCCTAGTCTGAGAGTGAAAAAACCTGGCATTGATTCTGGTGCTACTGCTCACATGCCGTGTGACTTAAGGCAAGTCATTTACATTCTCAGTCCTCAATTTCCACACTTTAAAATGAGACACTTGGACAGATGGTGTCTAAGGTGTCTCTTAGCTCTAACTTTCTAAAATCTTAGAATTTTAGGAAATCTTGCAGCCCCAAAACATCTAGATACCATGAAGTCAAATACTAAATTGTATAATCTAGATTCCGATGTCAGGAGTTCAGAAGAAGAGATAATGGAATTTTGCAGAAAGGCAAAGAAAACGTCAAGCCAGATTCTTCTATGATTTACTAGGATCTGCTTCATATCAAATCATGAATATAGAAATAGGCACAGCCATACTTACTCTTACTAATTATCCTATTCTTCCTCTTTTATGCATTATTTCTTTTCCCCCCTTTCCCTAGAAATGTAATAGCTCTGGGAGTTGAAATTAAGCTTTCAAGAAGAGATTTTTAAAAGTGGCTTTATTTTGCCTAAAGAAATAAAATTGAGAGGCAGCAACAACCATACTGATGTAAAAGTAGACAGCAGACTTCTACACTGCACATTTTCAGCAAATCCCATTTTTCACAAAAATGATCTGCAAGGTGGCATCCTGAAACACGAAAGATACTCAAGACAAGATTTCTGTATTTAAAACCTTCAGTTTAGTAGCTCAATTCTCAAGATTATGGGCTCTGGAGTCAAACTATCTAGGGTCAAATACAGCCTCTGCCACTTACTAACTGAGACCCTGGACAAGAACTTAACCTCATCTGCAAAGTTGAGATAATAATAATAGTAATTATCCTCTGGGATATAACTGTAAAAATTTAAAACATACTGCATGTAAAACGGTCAACACTGAGCCTGCTTGCAATCTATATGCTAACCAACATTTCCTGGGCATGTTCTACTTTTGAAGTATTGTGCTAGCCACTGGAGATACAATTGTAAGTAAGACTCGTCTTTGCCCATAAAGGATCCATCATGTAACAATGAAAACACCTACATCTCCCACTATAATTTGATATTATGGTCAATACAAACATAGCTACATGAGCAGAATGCCTTGGAGAGGGAAAGCAGAGAGTGAATAATTTCTAGTGGACACAAGGAAAAGGTTTTTAAAAAGGAAATTATTTTATGATTAGTCTTTTAATAAAAGTAGAATTTTGCCATTTGGAAATGCAGGAATAGAATTCCAGTTGATAGAGCAGTACAGCCAAAATATAGAGGTGTAAAAGTAAATAGTATGTTCTTGGAAATGCAAATAGTCTGGTGCGACTAGAGCATGGATTTCAAGGTGGGGAGCAGTTAGAAATGAGGCTGCAAAGATAGGCTTCCTCCAAGCAGTGGCCAATTGACTGACTGATTTATTTAAAAAATATGTATTGAGTACCTATTACATGCCAGGTATTATGCAGCACACTAAAAATAAAATGGGCAATGAGACAGATCTGGTCTCTGTCCTCCTGGAACTTACCTTCCAGAGTATTAGCTACAATGGTGCTATCAGAGATTGCATCTACTTGAGATCTACATAAAAGTTTAATTAGAGGACAAGGGAAAAACTTTATGAACATAAGTTATAAAAATGTCAGTTTAGTCAGATTCATTAAACTCATTAAAAATGAATAAAAGTCTAGTGCTAGGAATAATAGTAATATTGAGCTTTTGTATTTACATAAATTTGGTTTACCATAGAATTCACACTTGTAATTTGATTCTTCATATAATCCTGAACTAGATAAGAGAAATGCTATATCTATTTACATATGCAGAAACTAAGGTTCAAAAGATTAAATGGTTTGCTCAAGGTCACAAGCAAAGTGACCTAGAATGGAGATAATCTGCGAGGCCAGCATGGGGAGGAGGCTTGTTAGGGAAATCTAACAGACCCTTGCTCTCCCTGGTGTCATCTACCTGAATTACAAGTATAGTACCTATGAGGCACCACCAACCAGTTCTCGCTCTAGGAAATGAATGTACTTTGCGAAGTAAATCTTGCTGAATATTAATCACAATAGCTAAACCTTACCAAATACATCCTACATACAAGACCCTTAATGTAGATTATTTCCTTTAATCTGCATCACCATTTGATAAAGTAGATACTACTATTAAGTTAACTCTGTTACACAGCAGAAGAGAACATGGAGGACAAAAATAGGTTTCATTACTTGCCCAGTGTCACCCAGTACATGGAGCAAGGGGAGATTAGATATAGGGTTCTCTGATTCTAGACCTGAAAATTTTCACCAATGGGCCACGTTCTCTCTAGCATCTCCACAATCGTGTGTCTATTTAATCTTAAGATGCAGGAATATTCTAAGCACATAATATTATTCTCAATTGATAAAAATCACGGGCAATGTCAACTCCGACTGGTTCCAACCCAGCTCTTTCCCCTCACCCAGAGGAGAAAAGGTATTTGTGGTAGTTAAGTTCTTTCTTAGGGAAAGAACAGGGTTCTGAGGGGGCCTATGTTTCATTCCACTTAAAGACCTTTCTCATTCACTCACCCATAAAACACCCCAATATCTGGCTTTACCACTTACTACCAGTTCTCCCGGTTATAGGCTTCTACAGACTCCACGTCACTCCTTATTATTCTTGGAGATCTTAGGTCCTGATTCACTGCCATGTTCTCCAATACTACTCCTGTCATAATTCCTGATGATTTAATATCCAAGTAGACAATCCTTCCAAATGGTATCTTAATTCCTTGCCTGCCTTCCTCTCTTCCAAAGACCTTGGTCCCCACAGAGCCCCAGCCACTTACCCCAGTCATACCCTGGACCTCATCTTTCCTAACAACCCTTCATACTCTCAATTTCAAATATCCCACTCTGGAAAGTGGATCCAACACCTCCTATCACACTCGCTCACTCCTATTATTCTTCATACTCAACCAAGACAAACACTCTATTAGTCCAAAAGCTATTTTCCTATCCTTGAAACCTCCCATGTCCTTACTTCCTTCTTACCCAGCTTACATGCCTGGTGTATCATTACATTCCTTGATACGTGTAGAACCCCCACCTCTTTGCCCCTTCTTGTTTTCATACTCTCCCACCAAACCCTAGCCCAAGTAAATACAATTCTCTACCACCCTTGAATTTATATGTGTGTAGCTGAACATGGCAGGGAGAAGAAAACTATAACCATTAGAAAATGGTCTGCCTTTAAGTTCCTGACCATGAACCTCAAAAAGACTACAGTGGTACCCAGTAATCCTACTGCATTTCCCAATTCATTCCCTCTCCCCATCTCCTACAGGATTATTTCATGATTTCCTTCTCCCTCAACCTCTCAATTCGCCCCATTTCCTCACTTATGGCTAATGAATGACCTTGCTCTTTATTTCAGTGGGAAAATAGAAGCAATCAGAAGACAAATTCCGTATGTTCTTATCACCACTTCTATCCACCCACTAGCGTATGTGTCCATATGCTTTGACTTCCCTCCTGTTCCCCCTGTTTGCTTCCTGGACTAACTTTCCTTGCTCTGACCCAAATCCATTCCCCTCAGTTGTACACTAGATCTCATCCCCTCTTGCCTGCTTTAGGATATTTCCCAAGCAATTGTTCCCTCTCTTTCATGCATAATTAAATTTTCCCTCTACTGAATTATCCTCGTCAGTTTTTGAGTGTGCTATAATTTCTCCCACCTCAACAAAACAAAACAATCTTGACCCACTTTTCCCTCTAGCTACTACTTCATTTTTCAGTTGCCCTTTACAGCAAAACTCTCTACTTTCTCTCCTCCCATTTTCTTTTTTGAATCTGCTTCCCTGAAACTGGTCTTGACAAAGATGCCAATGGCTTCCATGCTGCTAAATGGCATGGTTGCTTTAAAGCCTTTATCTTACTTGAACAGTGAGCAGTGTGTGGCACAGTGAATCACTCCTTCCTCCTGAAAACGGTTTCTTCCCATGACTTCTGTGACTCCACACCCTCTTGATTTTCCTCCTGCCTTACAGATAGTCCTCAGCCACTTTGCTGGTTTCTCCTTATCTGCCCGACCTCTTCACAGTGGAGTGTCCCAAGGCTCAGTTCTCACACCTCTTTTCCACCCACACTCACTCCAGTCTCAGGGCTTTCATTGTCATCTGCATGTTCATGACTCTGAAATTTCTACCTCCAGTTCAGACCTTTCTCCTGAATTCCAGTCTTTAATATGCAATGACTGATTTAACATCTCTACCCTGATGTCTAATAAGCATTTTAAGGTTAACGTGTTCAAAACTGCACCCCTGATCTTTCCCGCAAACATGCTCTATCCAAAATCTTCCCTATATCAGTTAAAAGCAACTCTATCCTTCATTTTTTTTTTTTTGAGTCTCAAATCTTGGACTCATCCTGGACTCCTCTCTTCCTCATAACTGCTCATGTGTTCTACTGGCAAGTCCTGTTGGCTCTATCTTCAGTACAAAATCAGAATCCAGCTGCTTCCACTACCTCCAATAATACAAACCCAATGCACGTCACCATCACCTCTGACTTGAATTATTGACAATTTCTGTTGACTCTGCAATCTGATTGGTTCTCATCTGGATCAAATCACCATCATCTCTTGCCTGGTTGACTGCAAGAGTCTCCTTGCTGGTCTCCCTGCTCCTGCCCAAGGAACCTACACTCTGTTCTCGACAGAGTAGCTGGAGTGATCCCCTTAAATATAAGACTGAGCACATAATTCCTCAGCCCAAAATGCTCCAATAGTTTCTCATCTCTCTCAGAGTGAAACTTCACGTTCTTACAGTTGCCTTCAAGGCCCAGTATGAGCTCCCACCACTGCCAGCCACCTCTGAGACCTCCTGCCCCCGAATCGGCCCACGTAGGCCTCTGCTCCCACTGCACTGATTTTCTTGCTACTGCGCAAACGCTCCATGCCCTCTTTCATCTGAAGGTTTTTGCACACTTGCTAGTCCCTCTGTCTACCCAACAGAACTTTCTGTGATGATGAAAATGTTCTAGATCTGTGCTGCCTGATACAGTAACTATTAGACACCTGTGTCTATTGAGCACTTGAAAATGGCTAGTGCAACTGAGGAGCTGAATTTTTTATTGTATTTGTTGCATTGAATGTAGATGTAAACGGCCACAGTGGCTAGTGTATACCATATTAGACAGAGCAAGTTTGGTGTGCTCGTCCTTGAAATACCCATGTGGCTCTTTTGACCCATTCCCTCCCTTCTTTCAAGTATCCAGTTAAATGTCACTTTATCAGTGACATTTAAGGAAGGGAAGGTCAGTGAGACCTTCCCTGATCAAGCTACTTAAAATAGCAAGTCACCCCCAGCTGGCATTCCTTATCCCCCTTCCCTGCTTTGTTTTTCTCAATTTCTCCATGGTAATTAGAAATATAAGACATACTCCATGTTTTATTTGCTCATTTATTTGTTGTTTATATCTCCAAATTGAAATTTTTTTAGTGTCTGTCAAAATATGTTTACTTTATATTACTGTCCATAAAGACAGAGATTTTTGTCTGTTTTGATTTCACTGCTGTATCACCAGTGCCTAGAACAGTATCTGATGCACAGTAAGACCACAGCCATTAACTTAAGTGGTCTTGACCAAGTCATGATCCATCTCTTGACCTCAGCTTTTTACTTCCTTCTAATATCCTCTAATATGGAACCTTATTTGTTTTTCCTTAGTATTAATACTTATAGCAATTTATAAATTTTCTATTTGTTTACTTTCTCATTGGCTGTCTCCTCACTAGACTGTAAACTCCCAAAGTTTACAGGGACTATGTCCATCTTATTAATTTAACACTGTGCCTGGCACATAGTTGTTACTGCATAAATAAATAGTCTTTCTGGGGTATAAGGCAATAAGTCTGCCACTCAATAGATGTTCAACAACTGTTTGTTAAAGATAGTATTGGTTATTTAATTTTTAAAATGATGAGTTTTATAATAACTAGATTGAGTGTAATTAATTAGCTGGATTGAGGGCCTACAGTCTAACATTGTATCAATGCAAGAATGTAGTTATGTTGGCCCATGTTTGGACACTATTTTAGGAACCACAGAATGCCACTCAGCAGGTGTTCAATTAGGATTTGTTGAAGATTGCATTAATTAATCTTTAAACATGGGTCAACATAACTGTACAGATACCAAAAAAAGGCCAGCTCTGGCGTGACTTAGTCTTGCAGGACTGTGGGCCCTGAGAAGCCCTGGGGGATGTGAGGGTCCTCAGGGAAGCTGGCATTGTGCCCACCTGTCAGATGTGATTGGAGGCCTACAACCTGATTCTTCTGTGTTCTTTCACTGTCCTGGGTGGCTTTTGTTGCAGAGGTGGTTGTTTTGTGGTAGCGGTTTTGTGAAAAGGCTCTGGAGGGCATTTCATGTTGTTAACACAGCCGTCTTCCTAACACCTGCCACCTGTGTTAAAAGGCCATCCTGCTCAGTCCCCTGCTGTCTTTCAGCCCCTACCCACGGCTCCAAGGGGGCAGCTCCTATTAATAGGCCCTTCCTTTCTTTACTACACGAAGCTTTAGAAAGCAGCAGAGACAAGACACTAAATCGGCAGTAAACTTGTCCATTCACCTTTAACATTTCAAATCCATAAAATATGCTTTGCTGTGAGCAGAGAGTGGGGAGTTTTCCTTCTTGCTTGACAGAGTTTTGTACAAGGATTTAACATTTTCTAAAAGACATCCACTAAGCTCCCAACAGATTTTCCATAAAATAGAACTGGGTCCTAAGGTTATCACCTTTGTTAGAAGTCCAGTCTATCAAGATCAATATTATCACTTGCTTAGTTGTTTAAGAAAAATGTACAATCACCTCCCAGTCATTTTAATTTATGAAAAATTATACTGGGCCTATTTTGATATCTTCCAAAGATATCTTTCTTCTTCTTGTGACCTTAATACTGCTAACAATAATCAATAATTGAACAGATATTTGTGATGTGATTTTTTTTTAGTGTCAAAATATAAGTTTACTTTATAAATTGATAAGTTATATGTTTCTAATTCTGAACTGAGACTCTCACTTTCTATTGTTAAACCCGTCTATCAAAAGCTCAAAATTTCAGGGAGCCTAAATTTTGTCTTTGATGTGATACTGATGAATTGCAATGTAGGTTTTCAGAGAAAACAGAAAAGGGCCATCACTTATACATGTCCATTTTCAAAGGGTAATTTCTGCAGCCGTCTCTCCTCACTGTAAGAGACTGAATGACAGGCTGTGCCCTCGGTTAACCAACCCCAGGATGGTCATTGGCACTTCCAGTTATTTACTGTCACTAAAGTGAAAGCCATCTTTAAAAGTGTGTCCCTATATATCCTAAGAAGTATCTGAGCTTTTAAGTCTCCTGTTGGTTTCCCTTCTGATTCTTCTCTGATTTCTTAGTCTGAAAAAGTACTGAAAGCAGTGTGATAATTAAGTTTTTTGGGAAGGGAAATCTTAAATGATGAATTAACTTAAGATAACATTGCTGCAGTCTTGCTGAGTACTCAGCTTTAGTCTACAATAGACTCAGTGATCCTAAAATAAATTTAATATTCTCTCTTATTAGTAGTAAACCTTACGGAGTAAATTTGAAAGAGAAAAATAGATAAACTTACCTAACATAGTGAATAATTGGGATCTTCTTATTTTCAAGGGTAGTTAATGAAACAAATTGAAGTTCTGACAGTATTGCCAGGCAGAGGCATGGATCAAATCTACTGTAATTAAAACTCAAAAATCATCTGCAATCAGAAAGTAAGTTTTCTTATATCACATATGAAATTCTTTTCTTTTTCTAAGCACCATGACCCATCACAAATTCCTTAACTTCTGGAGACAAATTCCTAAGTTTTTACTGTACATTAACTTCTGAGTAGGTTTCCTGATTAGACTGGCTACCCAGAAGGTATTTATGCCCCTCTCAGCCTGACTCACAGAAGAATAGAGGTGGTATGAAAAAGAATGAGCAAAGGCTATCAGTGAGGCAAATTCTCATCTGGCAGACTTGTACTTATTTACTATGTCTCCAGGGCTTTTCTAGTTTGTATTCATGTAACATATCAGGGCAGAGTCAGGAGACGGGGTATGGTGTAGTGAAAATCACCCTCTGTTGATGTCAGGAGACCTTGATTCTGGTCCCTGACAGCCTCTAAAAACTGTGACTCTGTGCCAATGTCTAGTTGCCATCCCTCTCATCTGCTAAATTAGGGGGTTGGAAAAGCAATTCTCTAAAGGTCTCTTCCAACCCTAAAATTCTGTGATTCAATGAAATATAATGATTTATGTAAAAATACAGAGATAATTCATTCAATCAAGTTATATTGCCTCAACCTAAATGATTTTTGGTTTCAAAGTTCAAATGTAATTACAAAGAAATGAAGGGGACAGAAAAGACTTGCCATTGAAAGCTAATATGCATCACAGGCAGCAGCTCCCTTTCCTGAAATGCACATTGACAATTAGCAATTAACATCTTCTGGAGACAAGCAAATGATCAGGAAGACTTTTGGCAGAAGGGAGTCATCAAGTTTCATCGTACCACTTAACAGATACTTTATCACATGATAAATTAGGTACCTTTCCATGCACTGTAATAATATATTTCCTGCAATAATTAGTGATGATTCAAAGTCTGATGTGCTCTGGCTGGGCCCAATCCTGAAGAAAATGCTTGTTCAATCAGATTTTGGTAGGTTTGTGCCAAAAAATGAAAGACTATGATCTCTTTTTATCTTTTGGAGTCCAGTAAAAGAAAACCGAACCTTCCAAAAGGAAAACATTAGCTCAATTATCCTCAAAGTCCAGCCTTAGATCTAGCTTCAGGCAAGGCCAGATTCAGGGGATATATCACAATGTCACTAGGACCCAGTCCGTCCCTCTTTTGGCTCTGCTCTGCCCTGTGTTGGTTTATTCCCAGGTTCTACAAGTAGCAACATGGTGGCTGACTGCTGCCAGCTCTGGGTCTACATCTTCCCCGGTTCAATTTCAATGCAAGGGACTACTTGTTTCTCCCCCCAAAAGTCAGAACAAAAATCTTAAGCCTGATTGTTATTGGCCTGAATTAAACACATAACCAAGTCTGAACCAAGCACTCTGGCCCAGGGATACAACTAGCTGATCAGCTTGGTCGTGAGTCACATGCCAGCCCTGGGGGTGGTTAGGAGCAACAGAGTTAAGCAACCATCCCCCACACTCTGCAGAGTAAGAATGAGGCTGAGAGAGTTTCTTCAGAGAAATTACAGTAACGTTAGCTAGAAGCTGAGTGATGATGGCAGGGTTACAAATTATAGATATTAATTTCATGCCTGATGTAACATGAGATCTTAGAGCCCAGTCATAAACTTGGAAGCTATCCTAAAGATACCAGTCCCATCTCTTTATCTAAGGCTGAAAATGCTGAGACTTGAAGAAACTGAGGCAGTAAAGCATAATTGTTAAGCTTGGCTTTGGAATCAGACAACCCTGGCTTTAAGTTCTGATTCTGTTACTGATTAGTTCTGTGACTCTGGGCAAGTGACTTAACTGAAGGAAGCCTCATTTTGCTCATCTGAAAATAGGACTAGTCATGGTAACCACCTCACAGGGGTGATGTGAGGATTAAATGAGATAATGAGTGTCCATCGCTTAACAAAATATCTAGCACTTAGTCAAATAAATGGCAGCTGTTATTAGTAGAGAGAGGGAAAGACTTGCCCAAATTTGCTCAGCTAATTAATGGCAAAACCAGAACTAAAATTGAGCATTTTGACTTCTAGCTTAGAACTAGAAGTGAATCAAGGTGAAATTTAATAGCACACAAGACAATTATTCCAAAATATCATAGGAAAAAATTGGTCTTTCCAAATTGCTACCTAAAGCCTCATGGATCCCATTTTACAAAGCTATAAGATGTTAAAATCACCAGATCCTCTTGGAGAAGGGGCCAAGACAGGACTGTCATTTTACTCCACCAACCATAACTAGGTGGATTAGAGAAAGACACGATTGACCTAACATAAGCTGAAACACTTGGGAAGATAGGGCCACCTGTCTCAGCAGCCAAAGTGTTTGCTGAGCCCTCTCCATGTAACCAGCATTGCATGGAATTTTAAAATAGAAAATACATTCTCTGCATTCAAAGACCTTACTCTTGGTGGAAGATGGGTAAGTTGGGTGTAGAGACTAAAAGTGTTGGAGGTGCTAAGGCAGGCAGAGGGGAGATCGCTGTGGAAAATGCATGGCTGGCTGGGACAGCTTTGATTAAGAAGAAAGCAACAGGGAAAGGGGACTCCAGCGGAGGAGTTTGGCATTAGCAAAGAGGAGATGAATCTGCTGTGGGAGAGTGGGAAGAGGAGCACCAGGGACAGAGAAAGGAGAAGAAAATCAAACTGAGCAAGACAATGGTGCCTCTAGATTCAGGAGGCCACACATGAGTTGATGAAGCCTTAGCAGTAGAAACCAGTGAGAGCAATGATTCCAAGTCACTCATTTCTACAAAACATTCATTGGGTGTTCAGCTCTTTACCTTGGCCCTTGAGGTCTCCCATGCACTGATACCATTCCCCACTTAGCTCTTCCTCCTCCTCTGAGTATACCTTGTGCTCTTACCCTACCACTCTGCTCACTGTTTGCAAAACCCACCCAGTCTGTACTCATCTCCATGTGCCATTTCTTGCACTATGAATGCCTTTCCTCTCTCGTGTCTGTTGGGCATAATTCCGCAGACTATAATGCCCAAGTCATGTTACCTTATTCATGACTATTCATTCCTTGAAATTGATGATAGAAAGTAAAATTTACTCAGAGCTTCCATATCCACCATCTCATGTCATGACACTCTTTCTGGAACCTATGACATTTCAAATTAGTTGTGATCTCTTCTTCCTCTGAGTCTCATGTAGGAGAAGCACCAGAAGTAATAATGATAATAACACCACCAATTAATAAGCACTAAGCACTTGACCTGCATTATCTAATTTAATATTAAATATTTATAACAACTCCATAAACAAGTCTTGTATTCCCATTTTATAGATGAGAAAACTGAGACTCATTCAGGGTAAGTAAATCACCCTAGCTCGCACAGCTAATAAGTGGTAGAGCAAAGGTTGGAACTTCAAAGCCTATGTTTCTAATCCATTGTGCTATCAGAAAAGTTTGCTCCTCTCTAATGGCATTGATCACGCACTGACTTTTTTGTTTATCTAAAGATATTAAGGGGGTGCAAATATTTTTGTTACATGGATACTTTTTATAATGCCTAAGCCAAGGCTTTTAGTGTGCCCATCACCCAAATAGTGTTCATTGTACCCAATAAGGTTTTTACCCCTCCTCTTCTCCACTCCTTCTTGATTTCCTATGACCTTTACATCTCTTTGTGCCCTTGTGTGTCCATTGATTAGCTCCCAATTATTACAGAGTACATGGTGTTTGTTTTTCCATTCCTGAAATACTTCACTTAGGATAACGGTCTCCAACACCATCCAAGTTGCTGCAAAAGACATTATTTCATTCCTTATTATGGCTAAGTAATACTCCATGGTATATATATGTGTGTATATTCACACCATATTTTGTTAATCCACTCATGAACTGATGGGCACTTGGGTTGATTCCACATCTTTGTGATTGTGAATTGTGCTGCAATAAACATTTGAGTACAGATGTCTTTTTGATAAAATGACTTCTTTTCCTTTGGATAGATACCTGGTAGTGGGATTCCTGGCTTAAATGGTAAGTCTACATTTATTTCTTTGAGGAATCTCCATACTGTTTTCCCTAGAGGTTATACTAATTTGCAGTCCTACTAACGGTATATAAACGTTCCTTTCTCTTTGCATCCATGCCAGCATCTATTTGTTTTTTGACTTTTTAATAATGGCTATTCTGATAGCAGTAAGGTGATATCTCATTTTGGTTTTAATTTATCTTTCCCTGATGATTATGGGGTTGAGCTTTTCTTCATATGTTTGATGGACATTTCTCTACCTTGTTTTGAAAAACTTCTGTTCATGTCTGTTGCCTACTTTTTAATAAGGTTGTTTATTTCTTGCTGATTTGAGTTCTTTGGGATATTAGTCCTTTGTCAGATGTATAGTTTGTATAGGTTGCCTATTTACTCTGCTGATTATTTCCTTTACTGTGCAAAAGCTTTTTAATTTAATCAAGTCCCATTTATTAATTTTTATTGTTGCTGTATTTGCATTTGCGGTCTTAGTCATAAATTCTTTGCTTAGGCCATTGTGTAGAAGACTTTTTCCTACAATTTCTTCTAGAATTTTTATAGTTTCATGTCTTACATTTAAGTCTTTTATTCATATTGAATAAATTTTTGTATGTGGCAGGAGATAGGGGTCCTGTTTCATTCTTCCATATATGGCTATACAGTTTTCCCAACATCATTTATTGAATAGGGCTTCCTTTCCCCAGTGTATGTTAATGTCTGCTTTGTTGAAGATCAGTTGGTTATAGGTAGATAGTTTATATCTGGGTCCTCTATTCTGTTTCATTGGTTTATGTTTCTCCTTTTAGACCAGTACCATGCTGTTTTGCTTACTACAATCTTGTAGTATAGTTTGAAGTTTGGTAATGTGATGTCTACCTATTTGTTCTGTCTGCTTAAGATTGCTTTGGCTATTAGGGCTCTCTTTTGGTTCCAAATAAGAGTAAAATTATTTTTTCTAGATCTGTGATATATGACATTCATATTTTGTTGGGGACTGAGTTGAATTTGTAAATCACTTTGGGCAGTATGGCATTTTAAAAATGGTGATTCTCCCAATCCATGACCACGAGCTGTTTCTCCATTTGTTGTTGTCATCTGTGATTTCTTTCATCAGTGTTTCACAGTTCTTCTTGTAGAGACTTTTCACCTACTTGGTTAAGTATATTCCTAAGTATTTTATTTTCATTATACCTATTGTGAATGGTAGTAAGCCTTTGATTTGACTTTCAGCTTGACTGCTATTAGTATATAGAAATGCTACAATTTGCGTACATTGATTTTGTAACCTGAGATTTGGCTAAATTTATTTATCAATTCTAGAAGTCTTTTGGTGGAGTTACTGGAATTTTCTAGATACAAGATCACATTGTCAGCAAAAAGTGATAGTTTGGCCTCTTCTTTCCTGACTTGGATACCCTTTATTTCTTTCTCTTGCCTGATTGCTCTGGCTAGGACTTCCAGTACTGTGCTAAATAGAAGTGGTGAAAGTGGGCACTCTTGTCCAGTTCTTAGGGGGAATGTGTTCAACTTTTCCCTATTCAGTATGCTGTTGGCTGTGGGTTTGTCATATATGGCTTTTATAATTTTGAGGTTTTTTTCTTTCTATGCCTAGTTTGTTGAGGGGTTTTATCATGAAATGTGCTGGCTTTCACTGAATGCTTTTTCTGCATCTATTGAGATGATCATATGTTCTTTGTTTTTGCTTCTGTTTATGTGGTGAATCACATTTATTTATTTGCCTACGTTGAACTGTCCTTGCATCCCCAGGATGAAACTCACTTGATCATTGTGAATTATTTTTTTGATTTGCTTTGAATTTGGTTTGCTAGTGTTTTGATGAAGATTTTTTGCATCTATGCTCATAAAGTATATTGGTCTACAGTTTTCTGTTTTTGTTGTGTCCTTTCCTGGCTTTGGTATCAAGGTGATACTGGCTTTATAGAACAAGTTAGGGAGGAATCTCTCCTCTATGTTATGGAATAATTTCTGTAGGATAGGTATCAGTTCTTCTTTGTAGGTCTGATAGAATTTGGCTGAGAATGAATCTATCTCATAAGGGTTTAAGTTTCGGGGGGGGGATTTTTTATTTTTTATTGCTACTTCAATCACACTGCTCATTGTTGGTCTGTTCAGGATTTTTATTTCTTCCTGATTGAGTCTTGAAAGGTTGTGTGTTTCCAGGAATTTATCTATTTCCTCTATGTTTTCTAGTTTGTGTGCATAGAGATTTTTGTCATATTCATGGGTGATATTTTTTATTTCTGTGGTGTCAGTTGTAATATCTACTTTTTTATTTCTGATTGAGCTTGATTGGTCCTTTCTCTTCTACTTCTGGTCAATCTAGGTAGAAGTCTATTTTTTTTTTTCTCAAAGAACCAATGTTTTGTTTCATTGATCCTTTGTATTGTTTTTTAAGTTTCCATTTCATTTAGTTTTGCTCAAAGTTTTGTTATTTCTTTTCTTCTGTTAACTTTGGGTTTGGATTGCTCTTCCTTTTCTAGTTCCTTGAGATGTGATATTAGTTTGTTAATTTGTGATCTTTCTGCCTTTTTGAGGTAGGTATTTAAGGCTATGAATTTCCCCCTTAGGACTGCTTTTGCTGTATCCCATAGATTTTGATAGCTTGTGTCTCCTATGTCATTCAGTTTGAGGAATTTTTTGATTTCTGTCTTAATTTTATCATTGACCTAAGGATCTTTCAGCAGTAGGTTGTTTGATTTCTAGAACTTAATGTAGATTTGAGTGTTTCTCTTGGAATTTATTTCTAGTTTTATTCCACTGTGGACTAAGAAGATATGTGAAATGATTTCAGTTTTTTTGAATTTGTTAAGACATGTTTTGTGGCCTAAGATATGATCAACCTTGGAGAATGTACCATGTGCTGATGAGAAGAATGTATACTCAGTAGTTTTTTGGGTAGAATGTTCTGTAAATGTCTGTTAGGTCCATTTGCTCTAGAATCACATTTAAGTACAGTATTTCTTTATTTTTCTGCCTCAATGATCTGTCCAGCTCTGTCAGTGGGGTGCTGAAGTCCCTGGCAACTATGATGCTACTATTTATCTCTTTGCTTAGATGTAGTAGGTTTGCTTTATGAATCTGAGATCTCCTGTATTAGGTGCATATATAATATAATTAGGATTCTTATGTCTTCTTCTTGAATTGCTCTATTTACCATTCTTAATGACCATCTTTGTCTTTTTTTACCATTGTTGATTTAAAGTCTATTTTATCTGAGAATGGCTACACTAGTTCTCTTTTCATTTTTGTTTACATGGAATTTTTTTTTCCATCCCTTAACCTTGGATCTGTGTGAGTCTATGTGGGTTAGATATGTTTCCTGGAGACAGCAGATACTTGGGTTGTGTTCTTTCATCCATTCAGCCAGTCTATGTCTTTAAATGGGGCATTCAGACCATTCACATTCAGTATGCATCCCTAGGATGAAACTGTTGATATGTGGGATGGTGTTTTGTTCAACATATTGAATGATACCTTACTGTTTTTTTTCCCTCTTGTGATATTGTTTTACAAGAGCTGTAAGCTTTAACTTTGGAGTGTTTTTACACTGGTGGGTATCTATTATGCTGTTCCATGTATAATGCAGTTCTGAGTATTTCCTGTAGGGCAGGTCTAGTAGTGAAAAATTCCCTTAGCATTTCCTTGTCTGGAAAAGTCTTTATTTCTCCATCATTTATGAAACTTAGTTTTGTAGGATAAAAAATTCTTGGCTGTCAGTTTTTCTGTTTAAGAAGATGAAAATTGGGGCCCCGACTCTTTCTGGCCTGTAACATCTCTGCTGAGAAGTCTGCTGTTAGTCTGATAGGTTTTCCTTTGTAGATTAGTTGTTGCTTTTGTCTTGCTACTTGCAGGATTTTCTCCTTCATTTGGACTTTGGCCAAGTTGATGACTATGTGTCTTGGAGATGTCCTATTTGCTGTTTATCTTCCCAGTGTTTGTGGCCATCTTGTACATGCATATCTGAATCTCTGGTGATACCAGGGAAGTTTTTCTCAATAATTCCTTTGAATAGATTTTCCATGCTTTTTGCTTTTTCTTCTTCTCCTTCCAGGATACCTATAATTTGGATATTAATTTGCTTCACATAGTCCCATATTTCTCTGAGTGCTTGGTCATTCTTCTTTATTTTCTTTTATACATCTTTCACTCACTGGGTTAGTTTGAAAGCCTTGTCTTCAAGCTCTGAGATTCTTTCTTCTGCATGGTTTAGCCTATTGTTGAAGCTTTCTCCTGTATTTTGAAATTCCCTAAATGTTCTTTCATTTCTTTAAATTCCATTATATCCTTCTTACATTATCTAGCTCTTTAGTGGCTTTTTCTTTTTTTCATTGATGTACTGAAATATTTTTTGGCTTCTTTTTGTTGGTTTTCAACTTTATTTTCAATTCCATTCACCTTATTTGCCATCCATATTCTGAATTACGTTTCTGATATTTCAACAATTTCTTTTTGTTGTAGGTCCATTTCTGCAGGTCCATTGTGATCACTTGATGGCATCAAACTGTTTTGTTCTTTGATATTGCCAGTATTTTTTTGCTGGGTTCTTCTCATCTCAATCCTCTTCTCTCAGCTCAGGGCTGATCGATTTGCAGCAAATCTGTTCCTTGCTGGGAACTCTCCTACTTAGTGAGAAGAATGAGAGGTCCCTAGATGGTGCTTTTGTGTCCTACTCTGGAAGACTGACCTGAGGGGAGGGGCAGGCACACATTGGAGCCTGTAGCCTTTCTGTTTTGTCTCTCACCCCTGTGATTGTCACAGTTCAAGCAGTTGCTGGATAATCTTCATGCAGCGTGGTGGGTTGTTCCCCAGGAGTCTGGTAGCAGTGTTGGAGCCTTGGGGGCTGAGCCACAAGACCCTGCAGCAATGGAGGAGCCTTGGGGAATGATCCACATTTCAAGCAGCAGCAATGGAGCCTCAGGAATGATGCCTCATGGCTGGAGGCAGCACTGGAGTCTTAGAGGCAGAGCAGCAGGCCCAGAAGCTGCAGTGAAACCTTGGGGGCATAGCCTGGGGCTTGATGGGATCACTGGAACCTCAGGGGTGGAACAGGGGTAGCACCATAGCCTCAGGGGAAGAGCCATGTCCTGGAGGCAGGGCAGGAACTGCATGGGCAGGGTCACATGATCAGACAGCAGCACAGGACCCATGAGGTGAAGCTATGCGGGACAGTTAGCAGTGTGCAGGTCGCAGGGGTGGGGCTGTGGGCCAGGGCTACTGGGCAGCCAGGGCTCTCCTCCTGCCCAGGTCCCTTGGAGACAGTTTCCACAAGTCTTCTCAGGTGGCATCTGTGGTGTCTGTGGAGCCTGTTTTGCTCAAATCCCCTGTTGGGAGGGATAGGTGCTCAGCTGCTAGTTGCAGGGCACAGCATGGGAGAGAGTCTGCTCTGCCCACTCCTTTCCCAGACCAGTGGGGGTGATGCAGAGGCAGCTGCAACAAAGCCTTTCAGACCTGGCATTCTGTACGTGAGAGCTCAGAATGGCATTAGTTGTAGTAACCTAGGAAGGTAACCACCAGGCCCTTGCTGTGCCCACTTTCTGGTGCAATGTTGCTGTACAGACTCCAAGCAGTTCCCTGATCATTCCAGAGGTCTGTGGTGGTATTGGGGGCCTTCCTCACTGCTCAGACCGTAGTGCCTGCAGGGTGATTGTGGACCTCATGGCTTTCTCCTCCTGTACTTCACCACGTGTGAATGCCTCCCCCAGGTACCTTCCAATTTTGCAGAATGAATCACCGTGTCCCTTTCTCCTTCACTCTGAATATACCCTATAACTTCTCCAATGTTTTACAATGCTCTTTCCAAGAAGGCCTATCCACAGGTGGGCATCCACCTGAAACTTTTCATCCTATCCTTGAGACCAGTACATGCAAGCTGCTTCTAGTCTGCCATCTTGCGCCTCCCCATACACACTGACTTTGATACTTACAGTAGTCCTGTGCCTAATTTAGAAATTAAACTTTATCATACAAAAATATGTATAGGAAAAAATCATAGTATATACTGGGTTTGGTACTATCTGAAGTTTTAGGCATCCACTGGGGGTCTAGGACTGTATCCCCCAGAGATAAGCAGGACTACTATAACTATCAAAGTCAGCATGTATGGGGAGGTGCAAGATGGCAGACTAGAAGCAGCCTGCATGCACTGCTCTCAAGGATAGGACGAAAAGTTGCAGGTGGATGCCCACCGGTACCCATCTATAGCATGGATATTCTAGACAAAGGGATGATTCAGATCCCAGGTGGGACAGAGTGAGATTTTCACCATTCTACTCAGAACAGCACACAATTTAAATCTTAGGAGCTGTTTATTTCTGAAATTTTCCATTTAATATTTTCAGATTGTGGTTGACTGTGGGTAACTGAAACTGCAGAAAGTAAAACTGAGAATATGGGAAGACTATCATATTTATTTATGTTTATGTCTTAATTTCCTAAGATTTCAAGCTCCTTGCGGGAATGGAACATGTGTTATTTATCTGTATTGATAATAAATAACATTAGTACAGCAACTTTGTAACTTACAAAGCACTTTAATGCACTAGTGCATGAAATTCCTACCACAATCTTATAAAGCAAGATTCCTTGCTTCCACCTTGAATATAAGAAAATGAAATTCAAAGGAGGTAAGTGATATCAACAAAGACCTATTGCTAGTAAGTTGCACAACCTTCCCACCAGAATTTCTCCACCAAAATCTGATGGTAGTTGTTGGAGCCACTATATAAAACCCTGGCTTCCTCACCCCTCCAGTGAGAGCATGGATATGTGTGCTCTGCACTAGTTCTCAGAGTTCTCCAGGGGGAATAAGCTCCAGTTACCCCCAGTGGTAATTTGCTTCATCGCATACCCTTTATTGGCTCTTTCCTTTGCTCACTTCCCCAAGTCTGGACTGGTATTTCCTGGGATCACCTCCCAAATAAATTACTTGCATTCAATTCCTTTTCTCAGGATTTTCTTCCAGGGAAACCAAAATTAAGACATTCTTCTGAAAGAACTGTTGTTCCCAATAAGTTGGAGGAGAGGGGTTAGGGAGATAAAATAATCAGGAATTTTAGACTATGTGATTTCCATTTTTAATTTTTTAAACAAAGGGAGGAGGGAGTCATTAGAAAGACAGCAGTAATTTAACAGCCTGCAGCCTGTTAAATTCATTGCAAGTCAAAAGTCTGCTTAAAGGGAACCTGGTATTAAATTGACAGTTGCCTTGGAATCTAAAATAGAATTAGTTAGAAGGGCCTAGAGAAAAATATTTTGCATTTCTCTAGTTATTTCCATTACAGACAGAAATACTCTGACACTTGCTCCTTTGCTCTGGTTGCAGCTTAAGGCAATTTCAGAACTTCTTAGGTTGAACTGGAATCCCACTTATACCAAGTAGCATAGCTCATTCTCAGTGTCTCAAATCCTTAGCATGAGATCAAGGATTTTGATGTGGTCAAGGGGGATTAACAGAAATAAAAATGAAAACAATTAAATTTTATGTAGGGGTGTCCAGGCAAAGAGAGCTAAAAATGCATATGCATAAATGCATGCACAGCAACACAAAAAGTCCATAGAATAACTAATGTTATTTTGAGTTCACAGGGCATTTTTTTTTTTTTTTTGTCCAGGGAATTATCTGAATCTAGAGCTGGCTTCATTATTCTTAAAACATCTCTGGCTCACTCTCTAGAGAGGAAAACTGGAACACAGATATTTTAAGTAAAGCGATAGAGCTGGGCTGATGCCTTCATAGCTGGTTCATGAAGAACACTTCAGGTTTTGAGAAAGCATATTCCTCAAAATCTTCACTTAATTTTTTTGTGAATAAATGAGTAAGGGCTTTTATACCTAAAAAGGTGCTATACACCTATAAATATTTTTATTTCCTATGGTTTGTTAAATATTTTGTCCAGGTAGAATCCTATTCTAAATTGGAGGTTGTGAGGTGGTTAATAGCTCTGGTTAAGATGTCAAAGATGATGGCGACTACTTTAAAGATAGACAAGGCCTGGAACAGAGCTGAGAAGTGGTGTTCACCTGGCCCTGCAGCTGAGCCAGTGGTAGAATGAAGGATGGAACCTTCATATCATCAAAAATCCCAGGGATAGCCTAGCACAGGAGAGCAAGAGATTTTGACTCCGTGACTATGTATTAAAACTCTGAATGTTATCTAGATTCTCAGAGATCTTTGTTCAGAGGATTATCTCAACATAAGATGGCTTCATTTATTCTCAGGTTATCCCTAATGGCTGAGTTTACTGACAAAAATAATCTCTATGGTCCTGAAGGAGAGTGTGAATTGATGGAAGGCAGAGTCATGAGTCTCTTTTTAAGGCTGGTACTCCATGTCACCACAAACCAAAATTCTTAATTCTGGAAAAAAATAGAAAAAGAGGAACTTGGAAATCTAGAAGAACAAATGTCAGAGAAAAGGTAACTTTTTTCTCATTGTATACTGACGAGAGATAAAGGAAGCTAAAGCAAATTTCACTTGCTCAAATGAAGGGTTTAATGGCTCCAATCAAAGTTCTGATATGCTAAGATGGGCTTTGTTTATGAGAGGCATGCCCACTATAAGCAAAGCCAAGCCTGTGTTTTTGGAAGTGTTGAAGGCATACTCTTGGGTACATCTGGTAATTGCTCTTACTCAATTGTCCTAAGCTAAACAGGTTAAACAAAAGTCACCCAAAGCTTTTTCTCATCTCAAGTAAGATATGTTTTGTCTTCTACCATATCTTACAGAGAACTAGGAAGCAGGAGTCATCATTTAAATAAAATAGTCTAAAGAAATGCATCTAAAAGCTACTCTCATTATGAGGAAGCCTCAACAGAACTCAAACATTTCACTCAAAACCAAAGGGGCTTTCTCAGTCTTATCATTAATTAAACTTATGTTTATCATATAAGGTAAGCTGGTTAGGTTATGCTTATTTCATTTTAGAGAAGATGAGGCTATAGTTCACATTAATTAAAAGATACCAAGTAATTCTCTAGGTTTAATAACACCTAGCTACACAGAAAATACCATTCACTATAGTGGAAAAAGGCACTGATTTTGAGTACCGATGATATTTCAAACAGAGAAGTCAACAAAATGCCCTACATGGCTGATACTGACATTTCTGTTCTTATCACAGGCTGTGATGCTGACTCTTTCCATCACTGGTTTCTCCATCTATTTTCAAAGGTGGACTTGTAATAGTAATTGCCAAAGTAATTTCTCTATTATTACTCTGCTCTTTGGGTGCCCTTTTCTTCAGCTAAAGGTTATTGCACCCACTAATCAGAAATATGGAAAATGCCCTCAAAGGTCATTTCTGAAACCTTGTCTTAAAGAGAAATCTCTTTTGCAACCTAGGCATAATCTTTTGCTAGTTTTCCCAAGAGTTTTATGGAAATTATTCTCACTTGCAAGAAGTTTCCAATATCAACTGAAAGAATTTTGGGGTGAAAAAGTCAAGCTGGGAATCAGGAGACCAAGTGCTATGGTCTGAATATGTCCTTCAAAATTCATTGTTGGAAATTTAATCCGAAAGGCAACAGTATTGAAAGGTGGGGCTTTTGGGAAGATATTGGGTCATGAGTAGATTAATGCCGTCACAAACGGGCTTCATGGAGGGAGTTTGCTTTTCCACCCTCTGCCACGTGAGGATACAGTGTTCCCTCCAGAGGATGCAGGATTCAAGGTGACATCCCACAAGCAGAGAGCAGTTCCTCATGAGATACCAGTGCCTTCCCAGCCTCCACAACTGCAAGAAATAAATTTCTGTTCTTTATAAATTATTTGTGGTAATTTGTTACAGTACCACAAATGGACTAAGACACAGGGTTCTAGTCTTCCATCTGCCACTTACAGCCTATATGTTGTTGAGTAAGGCATTTAATCATTCCAGTCACAAAATTTTTCATTTGCAAAATAAGGGAATTGGAATGGAAAATCTCTGAGGTACATTCCAGTCCTAAACCTATCATAATTCCATGGCAAATAATGTTGGGTTATTTTTAAAAAGAAAAATATTTTATAACGGACTCTAATGAAACATTGAGATAAGGAATCACTGCCTGTCTTTTGGGCTATAAAGCCTTTTTGTAGGGATGTTTTTGTCCCACAGAGAGTCAGAACTAGGAAGAAGAAAGAGTTTGGAATGAGATAAAGGGAAGATTTATTTTACTCACCTTGGATACTAACCCTTTAACTAGTTGGTAGGTGGTTCATTCATCCTGGAGATCTTTGACTAAAAGGTGATCATCCAGGGCCAAGCATAATCCATCTTTTGCATAAAATGTGGGGTATGTTGGAGAAGAATGCCCAGTATTCAAAATGGCAAGATTCCTAGCCCTTCGTCAAAACTTGATATCACATTGCCCCCACCATTGTCAGAAAGGGGTTAGAAGAAGGAGGTGGTCCCAGAAAATAGGAGTTTCCAAAGCCAACAAACTCAGGTCAGGCACCTATGCAGTAAACTGCTCTACCACTAAGCTATACTCCCTCCTATGAAGGCTTACAAGAGAAGAACAAATTGATATTAAAGGCACTTAGCAAAGGAGAAATGCAGTGAAATAGTGATGGCTATCTAAGAGAGATCATGCTCCTATCTGAGTAAATGGGAAACACTCAACCTCCCAGTGATCCTTCTATCTCTAAAATCCTAGGATTCTGTGCTCTGCAGCTTTAAGATAATGAATGATTATTAAATAAATGAAAGGGATAGAATTCTTTGGGAGTAATATCAATCTAACTATAAATCCTCTATTCATTCAGATATAGGCCTTTTAGGGGGGATTCCTTTTTTGGCCATAAATCACTAAAATAACAAGACAATAGACTCAACTCAAATATATTAATATTGTAAATTTTTACGTCATTCCCTGTAAAGTTGAAGTTATATGGAAGAATCGTTGGCCTGAGTTCATTTATCATATTTAGCAACTCCAATGATTGATATTCCAAACTGTTATTACCCATTGTTTTAAAAATCTTGTTGGTTTGGATGGTATTTTCCTTAATTAGTTGGAAATGAAAAGATAGATCTCAGAGCAAAGACTGATATGTTTCAATAGCTTGCTTTTCCATAATAAAATGGACAATTGTCCTTTGGATACTAATTAGCAATAACTCTGATCCAGCTTTTCTCTACTCAGTCCTAACAAAGTGAAACAGTTTCAGCTTTTCAGTTTTCCTTGGTGTGTCTTTGGTTGGCTAATTCCTTTTTAAGCAGATTTTTAAGAATGTATTTTAACAATGTTTTACATTTTTTAATTCAAAATATATAAAAGAAATTGTACTGACAGGTTATTAGGCTAGGATTAAATTAGATGTTTGCGAAAGCCATTGTAAATGGTAAAGTATTTCACTAAGGTTAATTATAATTTGAGGCAATGTAGGGTAGTGGTTAATAGCATAGGCTTTGAAGACAAAGCAACCTGGTTTTGAGTCTTGCCTTCCCTCCTACCAACTCTCTAACTCTGGCAAGTTTTTCAACCCCAGAGTGCCTCTTTTGCTGCCCTATAAAATGCAAATAGTATCAATACCTACCTCCCAGGGTCATCTTAAGTGCTAAGTAGAGAGGGTACATATAAAGGACTTACATGGCACCTGCTCAATACATGTTAAATATTATTATTAACTATATTAGCTCAATAAATGTTTAAGAGTGAATGTATTGATTAATTAATCAATGGATTATTATGAGGATTAAATGAGAAAATGTATGCAACAGACTTAGCACAAAGCCGGGACAAGCCCTGTTTCATTGCTTCCATTGTAAGATGCACCATTATTGTGTGTGCCTCTAAGAAAGAAAAAAAGCTCTGTCAGTTAATTGTAAGATATCATTAACCATGAAATACATCCTTATTACAGAGGAGTAAAATTCTGGTGGAGAAAATGCACCTTAGAATCAATGAAATATGATAATTTTAAATAACTACTACAATGGTAAAAGATGCGGGAGAGGAGGAAAAGGCAAAATAGAAAATTTTCATCAAACTAATTTCTCAGTGGCCTCAGAGCTATCTGTGAATTTTTCTTTCATTCACATACCCAAAATTATAATTCTCATTAGTGAGAAAGAAAAATTAAGGAACTTGCCAGAGGGAGCCAATGAATAATTATAAAATAAGATCATAGTGAATTATGATAAATCTCCCATAATATTCATGGAGTCCTTGCAGAGCATGAGAACTTATCAGTCATTGGTTCCCGCTCTTACCCAAAGCATGTATCCCTTCCACAGCATCTCTGAAATGCATTGATAATATGCTGCATTTCATTTCAGGGCCCTTTTCAAGGGGTCTCGGAGTTGTTCTCATGGAAATGTAGATCCTCTTCCACAGGCTGTTGCTGGGGCAGGTGAGGAAAGAGTAGCAGGATGTGGGGGTGCGCTAATCATCACTGTCAACCTTGATGGGAAAGTGAGTGACACTAGCTCTACGTGAAAAAGGGGAAAGGAGCATTTGAAGTACAATTTAGACAAAATCTGGAAGATAAATGACACAGGAGAGGAGGAAGAGCTCTCATTTATTTCAGAAAACTTTCCCAACAACTGCAATAGGTGGCAAGAAGAGGAGGATGAAGACATGTGGGAGAAAGCAGGAACGTCTTTGAATGAAAGCACTGAGAGAAAACAATATAGTTGATGCTATTTGGGGGAAAACTCAGCAATTATTGAAGGACATAAGCTTTTTTACCCTACCAATTAGCATGTCAATCTTGAACAAGACTTGATGGCCAACCAAGCAGTCCTATTAGAACCTAAACTAGTTTTAGAATATTAGAAACAATCTAACAACAGCCATTCACAAACTTGGCTACACAGAGCTATCTAGAAGGCTGTGTAAGCATACCAATGCTTTAGCCTTACCTCTATCTGATTTAATTGTCCTTGGACAGTGCCTGGGCAATTAGTGCTTTTGAAAAGCTTCCCCCAGCTGATTCTGATATATATCCAGAGCAGACAACTGTTGATCTAACGCAACCTCCTCATTTTACACATAAAGAAACTAAGGCACAGAAAGGTACAGTGATTTTCCCACGGATATACAGCCAAAACCTCCAACAGAGCTAGTAGATTTAGTCATTGATTTCAATTCTCCATTTCTCTGGAGCTGTGTGGTACATCCACACCCTTGCCATAGTGGCCTCATAGTGGGTGGAGTGTATCTCCCTGCCCTTTGACTTTGGACTTCACCATGTGACTTGATTTGGCCGATAGGATGTCAGCAGACAGGATACAGGCAATGGTTTGAAATGTGCTTGCACAGTTGGGTTTGTCCTCTTGCGTTCCTGTCTTTTTCCCTGAGAAGAACATGTCTCAGGTAAGTAGTAACTGATCCAAGGAAAAACGTATGGCACAGACTTGAAGCCCAGCCAAGCCCAGCTAACCCAGATATGTATGAGTCAGAAATAAATGCCTATTATTATGAACCACTGACTTTGGGGTGGTTTGTTATGCAGCACTATTATGCCACTAGCTAACCGAGATGACTCAAAACCAGGTTTTCTAATGTAGTTCACTTCATCACTAGACCTCTAATGGCTTACTATATACAAGCTGTGGGGTACAATCTGACGATGATCTGCCAGTGCTTCATAAAAGACAAACCAATTAGAGTCCTCACTTGTGTAACACATAACACCTGAACATGTAGAAGCCACAGGCTCTTTTTGATTAGCTGTTCAGAGACAGACTTTTCCTCAACTGGAAATACTTCTTACCCATTGTTATATTTCAGTCAGTCCTGGATAATTATTACTAATAGTTCTCGAGCTCTTACTATACAGAAAATTTAATTTATTTGATCCTATGAAAAGAAAATCCCTTTGAGATAAGTACTATTATAAGCCCCATTTTACAGATAAGGAAATAAAGGCCCTATGAGATAAGTAACTTGCCCAAAATCATATAGCCAAAATGGGCACTACAGAGGCCATACTCTTAACCACAGTATAACCACTACGTTATACTGCCTCCACCTCGACTTCATTTCTGTGGTCAATGCAAACTATTCATATTGGATAATCTGGCAGAAATGCACACCCCAGTATGCTGTTCAAAGAGAATTCCTTTTTCTTCAGGCATTAATTATCTCTACATCTTAATTGTTATTACTTTCTCTTTACATTGTCTGACATTTAACTACAGGATGTCTATAAAGTCCAGAAACACATATTTCATATATATATTGAAGTAGTCCTTAACAACAGTACATTCATTTGCGTGTACTTCCAAACTTACAGGCACCCTGTATTTTCCCCTGCTGGGAGCAATTACACTATACATAGAATTCAGGAGTCAGGATAGAGAGTGTCTGATAATAGCATTATCCTTGAAGAATTGTAGTCACTTGGGAAACATTAACCACACTTGAGTAAGCTTTCTTGTGGTTGGCTGTGTGTTTGCTCTGCCTCTAAGTTTCTCTGAATTTTAATCTCAAATTTTAGCACCATTGCTAGCTACAAAGGGAGAAAAGATATAGGTGGGAATCAACAATACCGCAGGTGAGCCGGGCACAGTGGAGTGCACATGTAGTTCTATGTAGTTCTAGCTATGCAGGAGGATCCCTTTGGCCCAGGAGTTTGAGGCCAGCCCGAACAACACAGTGAGACCCCATCTCTAAGCAAACAAACAAAAACCAAACTTGCAGTACTGCAGGCACCTTGATTTGGGAAGGAAATGCTTTCTTTTCCTCCTTCTTTCTCACATAAAACAGCAACTGCTCTAAAATTTTCATATCAACTGCATATAGCTAGCAACCAGTTGTTTAGTAGTTGATATGTACCACATCATTTATTAGGAGTTTGTAATCGACATTTATTACATATTTTGACTATTCAGCATCTGAGCCTCTTTTGAAGGATGGGATACTACTCACGCTATGAGTATAGGTAGAAGTTAAAGATTGTCTCCCCTGTAGAAGGCTGAAAATGCTAGTTACTCTTTTTCTTAACTTCCTGCCAGGGCACTGGGATGTGACCTAAACTCTGCCAATCAGACGCTGGTGCCAACTGTCCCTTTTTATAAGAAAAATGTGAGCTTTCCTTCAGAAGCCTTCACCTCAGCACACTTCTCTTCTCTACTACGGACCAGAATTGGGGTACATGGCCATCCCTAGCTTCAAAGGAAAGATGAGAAAGAGTATTAAACTTTTCAGAGTCTACAATGGGATCCAGCAAGGAGAAGGAAGTTGGGAATGGCTTTTGTGTAACCCTTTGGCAGGTAGGTATTACTATTCCCAGTTTACACATGAGGAAACCGAGATTCTGAGAGGAGAGGTGACTTGCCTAAGGTGACACAGCTAATGAGTAAAAGAGATAAAATTTGAAACTAGTGTCCATCAGACTTAAAAGTCCACATTCTTTCTACTATGCCACTGTGGTGGTTTAAAAATATGACCCCAATTACTTGATACTTCTTGATCTAAGAGGTGGAACTTAATTCCCCTCCTTCTTGCATGTAAGCTGGACTTCATGACTAGTCTCTAACAAATAAAGAGGAAATTGGGGTACTGGATTTAACAAATAAAAATATAGGATGCCCAGTTAAATTTGAATTTCAGATAAACAATGAATATTTTTATCCCAAATATTGGAAGAGACATACTTATACTAAAAAAAATTTTTGTTGCTTGCCTGAAATTCAAATTTAACCAGGTATTTTGTATTGTACCTGGCAACCCTAGTGGAAGCAGCAGCATGTGATTTCAGAAACTACGTCGCAAAAGGCACTGTGGCTTCTGCCTTCCTCTTTCTCTTGGATTGCTCACTCAGGGAGTCCAGCTGCAATTTGGCAAAGACATTCAAGCAACCCTATGGAGAGGCCCATATGGTGAAAAACTGAACCCTCTGGAAAATAGCCAGCAGGGAGATGAGGCCTCCTACCAACAGCCACTCTCAAGTTTTTAGATGACTGTCACCCAAGCTGACATCTTAACTACAACCTCAGGAGAAACCCTCAGCCAGAACCATTCAAGTAAGCAGAATTCCTGAAACAGAGAAACTGCGAGATACTAAACGTTTCTTGTTCAAGCTACTAAGCTGTGGGGGTAATTTTTTATGTAGCAAGAGATAGCTATTATAGCCATATTACTTAAGTATATGTACATCTATTCAGATTTCTGGTCAATCTTTCTGGCATAATGAATCTTTTTTGTTCAAAGAGAAATGGTCTTGCCTTTTGTTTGAAA
>RJWJ010003895.1:0-81344 GCA_004363605.1 Indri indri | reverse complement strand
GAGTCTGGACTCCTTTTGCGGTGGCTTCTCTCCAAGTGAGCACCTGTTTAGAGACGAGGGACTCTGAAAGGGTCTCCTCTCAGGTAAAGCAAATACTAAAAGGGAAGATGAGGGCCCTTGAGACCACTGACCATGCTGTGGGAAGAGAAGCAACACAGGGCTGACCACTGGCCTGGCAGAGCCTGTCAGAGGAGTCTTTCTCGCAAGACTTTCCCAAAAGACAAAAAATGTGCCAAGAGGTCAGCACAGATTAGAGGGAAGGAAATGCCCAGGGTGGAAGGAAGGGACTTTGAGAGGTCAAAGAACAGTGAGATGCTCAGCCTTCTAGGTGCAGCTGCGGAAAGGTGGTGTGAAGCCTCTACCTAGGGCAGTAATGAGAATAGCTGACACTTACCCAGGGCCACTCTGTGCCAGGCATTCTTCCAAGTGCTTTTCCAATATTAACTTATTTAATCCTCACCACAATCCCATCAAATAGGTACTGTTATTACCTCTATTTTATAGAGAAGGAAACAGAAGCACAGAGAAGGTAAATGACTTGCCCAAGGTCACACGGTACAGCTGGGATGTGAGGTCTCCTGAGTTCACCTTTTAAACAACATACCAGCCCACTTTCTCTAAGTGAGAAGGGGGAGGGAGGGAACAGCTAAGAGCACAGGCTCTCGAGCCAGCCTGTTGGGATTCTGGTATTGGCTCTGCTACTCACTAGCTGTGACACCTGTCAAGCACCTCAGTCTCCTCATCTGTAAAACGGGATGACCACACTCACAGTATGGTTGAAAGGATGAAATGAGTTGATACAATAAAGCCCTAGCACATTGCCTAATATGTAGTTAGTGATCAATACAGGTTGGCTATTGATACCTGCCTAGCTTATCAGCCAGCACAAAATAAGCTCACTCTGTAGGAGCTTAATCAACATTTGTTGAGTGATTGAGGAGACAAACAGGATGAAGAGGCTGTTGACAACCTGTCAACTGTTCCCCACTGCCACCAGAAAGATTTATAAAGGCTTCATCAAAGGAATCAGGGAGTGACTAAAAAGGAGAACTATTTGGGTCTCTGGAGATCAAGCCAACCCTCCTGTTTTACAGAGAAAGAAACTAAAGGCCAGAGAGAGAAATCAAACTGCTCAGGAACACACAGCATAACTGGGCCTTCGCCCCCCTAGAGGAGAAGACCCCATGGAACTCCCACCCCCCTTGTCTGGCTAATCCAAAGTTTGTCCAAGTCATCAACACCTGAACCAAGCAACTAGAAATACCCACTCCAGCTCTGGATTGTAATTCAGAAGCCCACAGCTAGCTGCATGTCAGACAAGTAGCTGATCAAGGAAAACCAAACTTCTTCTCCCCAGAGGAGACTAGGGTTCCTCAGCAGTTCATTGCCCAGTGGGTCACCCGACACCTTACCGTGTACCGCTGAACGGCATGGTAGCCGTGGTACAGCTCAGCCAAGTGCTGGAAGTGGTGGAACTTGCCAAGCATCGCGTCCTTCTGTGCAGGATCTGCTGTGTGCAGGGGGGAGTGGGGCGAGAGGGGTGAAGACATGTCAAACGGTATCTGTGGCTGCCGGCTGGCCAGAGGAGAAAGAGTCAGGTGACGGCACTGTTGCCAGCACCGGTTCTTCTGCAACACAGGGCCTATGCCAGGGAGAGGGGCAAAAAGACGCAGTGATGGGGAAGGTATTCATTAGGAGCAGGGGCCATCCCAGGATGGTGAAGTCTCAGCTGGGCAGAGCACATGGCCAGGAAGAGTCTGAGAACATTTCTTTCAGGCTCTTCCAGATCTCACACTAGACCCTCCCAGGTCATTCTTCTGGGGAAGCACCAACTGCGAGAAGACACCCAGACATGCCAGAAGAGCCTGGCAGGACGCGGGTGAGCAGACACCCACTTTATTCACACTCGCCTCGTGCCTCTTCCCTCTGTACTGCTCCTTATCAGAGAAACAAACCACTGGCCAGAACAGAAAAATGCCACCTTACACCTAGAAGCACGGCTCCATGAGGCATGCTCTCAGCAGTGTTATGAAGGAAGCAGGACAGAGGCACCCCCATGGTACAGATGGGCACGCGGAGCCCAGCAAGGACTGTGACTTGCTACAAGTCACCTTGCGGCCTCCATTCCAGCGTTTTCCCCACTCCTACATGGGCCTGGTCCAGTGGAGAATATCTCCCTTGTCCCTTCTGCTTCCAGAACTCCATCAGTGCATCATGTGAAGTCTTGTGAAAGAAAGCAACATTGGGCCAGGCACAGTGGCTCACACCTGTAATCCTAGCACTCTGGGAGGCCGAGGCAGGAGGATTGATTGAGCTCAGGAGTTTGAGACCAGCCTGAGCAAGAGCGGGACCCCGTCTCTACTTAAAAATAGAAAGATTAGCCGGGTGTGGTGGCACATGCCTGTAATCCCAGCTACTTGGGAGGCTGAGGCAAGAGGATCGCTTGAGCCTAGGAGTTTGAGGTTGCTGTGAGCTAGGCTGACCCCACGGCACTCTAGCCCAGGTGACAGAGCAAGACTCTGTCTCAAAAAGAAAAAAAAGCAACATTGAAACTGCTTTTCTGCCTGGGATGAGTGAGAATCTGGAGTGTGTTATTGTAAAGCCATCTCTTGCTCATCTTTTCATTTAATTAAATTTTTTTTAAACCAGTGCTCATCCAGGCCCAGCTATGGGCTCCCAGGTAGCAGGGAGAGATATGTTCTGAATTAACAACGCAGGCTGGACCTCCCAACTGTAACCCCAGGATGGCCCTCATACCATTCTTCTACTTATGGGCAAACTGGAAAAAGATGACACACCAGATTATGCCATTGCAAGACAGGCTTATGGACAATACACCCAATAAACAAGCCGAGGGCTTTAATTAAAATGTCCCAGCTTTTTTGATGTTTATCTTGGTGCCAGAGCGGAGCTGGGGAAAACAGTGGCCTGGCTGATGTTTACTTACCTTGAGCTATATCAAGGCACTGCATGGACAGCATCCAGTAATAATAGGCGGCGTCGTTAAACCTGCTCTCCACCACAGCATTGTGTGTGAGCTGCTCCAGCACCCTGACTGCTTCTCCCTGCCGCCCGGCCTTGTGGAATGCTGGGGGGTGGGGGGTACAAAAGCACATGCAATTCAGGGAGGGAGACAGGAGACAGGATAGAATTCTGTGGGGCTTGTAAGAGACTGCTTTGGAAGTAGGACACTCATCTGCAGCACTTCGTTGCTGGGATGCCGCCTCTCAGGCCGAAGGCTATAAATAACCAAGGCTATGTCCTGAGAAAAGTACAGTGAGATATACCCCTTTTTGGCTGGGAAAAGACAACCAACTTTGGGAAGGCATGGCAGAAAGAAAAACTTGAGCGGCCAAATTCGAGGGCAAAGTCTAAGGATGAAACTTGCTCATCTTCAGTGAGGTTTTGCCCCCTGCTCCATTCCAGGGCAAAGCTTTGTGACTCTTGAGGTGACACTAACAGGACTTGACCCTTTATCAGGCTTGGAGGTTTACAAAGTGCTTTTGTTGCTAATTACCTCACTGGATCCTCACAACAGACTTATGAAGAAGGGAAAATTATTCCCTTTTTAAATGAGCAATGAAATGGGCTTTGCAAGGTAGAGGTAAAGCACCACACCAAGGTCACAGAACCAAGCCCAACTCAAGTGGGTGCTTTTTGATGACAACCTTGAAAGATCTGGCTTGCTTCTCAAAACCAAACATTTATGAAAACAAGCAAAAAAAATTTCTCAATTGTTTCTACATCCATTTAACAGAAATGTTCTGAGTACCTACTACGTGGCCAGCCCCTCACAGGATGTTGGGGCTGCCAGCCAAGCACTGGTAGCTGTGACATTTGCCCACACGTGGGCATTCGGATGATCCAAATGCTCCGCCTTTAGCAAAGGAAAAGGTCTGGCCTTTGTTCCATTCTCATCTCCAATCTCTTGTCTGAGTACCAAGTTACTATGGCGATGGATTCTTGGAAGGGCAGACACAGACAGATGGATAGGTTGATGTGTTTTGCCCAAACATGCAGATACTTCAGCAACTGGGTGCTCTGGAAATGCTGAAGCAGTAGAGAACACACTGTCCTTCAATGGGGGCTTTTAGCTGAGGAGCTCCAACAGGGAGACATTTGTTCTGCAACGTGTCCGGTGGCAGCAACTGTTACCATATAGATGTGTAAATGAGATGTTATGGAGAATGACACACCCAACTTCAATTAGAAGACTTCCTAAATAGGCAGTAAAACATAGAAGACTCAGGTTCGCCAGTCAGACAGATCCTGATCCAGCTCTGGCTCTGCTGCTTGCTAATCTGTGACTTTGCACGGCACATTTAGCCCCTTTGTCTCTGCAGGGCTATTGGCAAGATTCAAGGTTATGTAGGTTAAGTGCCCAGCCAGTGCCTGACACAAGGCAGTCAATTTTTTAAACTGTGATTAACATGATCAGTTAAGCTCCATACTTGCTCTGGTTCCTATTTCAGATGCTGCCAGACCTCGTTTGCAGCCATTTTGCCAATGGAAATGCTGAGGAGTAGAGGTCACCTCATTTATCTGAGCCAGAAACAGAAACTGAGTTTCTATTCTCAGCAGAGGCAAGTGGAGGCAAGGCTGTGCCACACTCCTTGGCAGTCTCTACTTTTTCCTCACTGTACCCTGGCTCCAGTTACCTCTCTGCCACTTCCTAGCTATGGGACTTCAGGAAATCTCTTTACCTGTTTAACCCTCAGTTTTCTCATCTGCAAAATGGGAATAACAATAATTGCACCTACACCATAGGAATGTTGTGTGGATTAAATCAGAAGATTCACTGGAGTGCACAGCACTTTGCTCAGCAACCACAGAGGCTCAGAGAGCAGACAGTACCTCCTAAGGTCCTGTAGCAAGTGAGTGATGGCCCAGGTGTGTGTGACTCCAAAGCCCAGGTTCTTTCCACTGGTCCACAGGTCCACCAAATACATCACATCCCCAGGATGAAGTCACCTATCTTGGGACCTACAGATGGGAGGGGGCCTGGCAACCATCCTAAAATGTGTGTCTTGGCAGTACCTTGCCCTGCCCCTTCTGCAAGATGCCAGTCTGTGTGGCCTACCTTTCTGGGCTTCCTCAAAGCGATCGTTCTCTGCTAGCCACTGAGCGTAGGGCACGTAGATGTCAACCTTAAACTCGGGATGCTTCTCACCCAAAGCGAAGGCCTGCAGGAAGGAGCAAACAGTGTTAATAAAGCAGCCCCTGGAGCCCTCATGAAAACATGGCACTTGGCTGAATCCATTAAGGATGTCATATTTTTGCCAACCTGACAACTCAGAGGGGAAGAGTGCCTCCCCCCTCAACTACCTCCAGAAACGCAAAAACAAATCAGCTCTTTGAAAACAAAAGGCAATTAACAGCAATATGCAAGCAACTGGATTGAATAACAACACAGTCTGTTTCTGGACCACAGAAGCTCACAGAATCAGAAACATTTTATTTTGAGGGTTTGCGTGGGCTCCTGTAGCGCTGCAAACAGATTTCTTTTAATTGCAGGCGACACCTTAAGGAAATAGAATTGACATTATCATCATCACTGTTTATTAGCTGTCAAAGATGACTGTGGGCTTGGTGCTGTATGGGACCCAGTGACCATTGCACCTAAGCCCCAGAACCACCTGTCAGGCCAGGAGAACCAGAAACAAGCCACAGGAAGAAAGTTTGCCTGACGCGCAGCCAGGACCAAGTGGTTCTAAGATGCTCTAATTTGTGCTGCTTGAGAAATCTCCTGAAAAATTTATCTTGAGAAGCCATTATTGCCTCTGTCCCTGGCCCCACCTTTTCTCATCAGTGACCTTGTCACCTCACCGAATGGAGCTACCCAGAGGAAAGACAAGAGTCAGACAGCTCTTACCCAGAAAAGGCCTCGCTATCGCTCTGCAAAATAGACCACAATGGGTGGGTGGGGCAGGGCGAGGATTGTGTGCAAGGTCCCTAATCTAATCCTCCAGGGAACAGATTTCTCCCCCGGAAGCCCAGGGAGGCAGAGGGTGGGAGCTGAGCTCAAGAGGGGCCTCAGGCTGGCTGCCTCTCCCACAGGCCTGGCTGATTCTTCTCACCTGCCCCCACACTAGAGAAGCCCAGGTTGGGGTGGGGCCAAAAATGGAGGGGAAGAGCTGGCTCCTGAAATGGCTCTCACAGTCTGTATCTGAGAAATATGGATGGCATTTTCTGCCAAAATGCTACCCAGCAGGTTTTAAATGTCACACAGGTGCATATTCACACCAGCGATGTGTCTGAGCCCGCGGTGCTGGTCAGAGGCAGCTCAGACCACCAGCAGGCACTGAAGCTGTCAATTAACACTCACATCCCTGGTATCTATTATGGGACTGGCACAGAGCTGTCAGTCAATAAAGATTTTCTGAATGAATGAATGAATAAACAAATGGAAAGCTAGCACGGAAAGGCCCTCCAAGATATCCTGGTTCAGAGAATTGGAAGTTAAATCTCCTGACTTCCAACGTTCATTCCATGATGAGGGCAACTTCTCCCCATTCAAACCCCAAAAGTCCCCTCTACTCACCTGCCTGTTTCCCAGGGCTCAGGTGGGGCCCCCAACCCATGAGGCGTGTTTTCCCCTCACCTCATCCCAGCGCTGAGTCTCCACGTGCAGCTGCACCAAGGACCTCAGGTCTCCAATCTTCAGGTAGGTCTCGGCAGCATAGCCAGAGTTATCCAGCTTCTTGAAGTAGTCAGCACACAGCAGCAGAGGCTCACGCTCAGCCTTGTCCAGCCTACGGGCGATGTCGATCAACCTGGAGGGGCAGGAAGGGCAGGGAGGAGGGAGACCACTGTGAATGGGCCTGATGGAAGGAAGTGGTGGGGGGACTTTGGAGCTTCCAAGGGCAGGCTCTATGTCCATTCATTGGGCTGTCCTCAATGCTAATAAAGTGCCATGGCCCCTGGAAGATGCTCAATGGGTGGTTATTAAATAAGTGAATAAGTACTTCAGAAACATTGCCAGGAACCAGGAGAGGAAGGCTCTAAAAGATACTGTTGCCACCTTTTATCTTTCACAGGAGTTACTAATCTATCCACAGCAGGCTCTCAGGACAGAAACAAATGTTTACTTATCCCGGCCAGGTACCAAGATGGTGCCATGAGCTTTCTCATGTGTGATCTCACTGAATCTTCACTACTCTAACAGGTGGGTACTCTTATTTCCATTTACAGATGAGAAGACTGAAGTCTAGGGGGGAAGATGAAACACCCATCCCAAGACTCCACAGCCAGGAAGTGGCAGAGTGCTCTTTCTGCCACCGTTTCAGTAATTCTCACAGGAAATCAGAGGGCAAGGCGTGAGAATTCTTCAATGACTGGCCCTCTAGAGGAAGAGGCATGCGCAGGGCCTGTTCTGAGCTCTGGAAGAAAGGCCTGCAGGAAGTCTTGACTGTGTCCTCCTCCTGGCCAAGGTGCTGACCGCAGTGAGGAGCCACAGGGACCAGCTGGCTCACCACTTCTCAGTGGTGACCAGCCTCCCACTGCTCATGGGGACATGAGGGCTGGATGGAATGTGCTTGTTCCCTCTGGTCAGGCTGGGGTTTGGAGTAAAACCAGCTCTCCAAGGAGAAGGGATTCTACCCAGCCTGCTCTTTGTGAGAAAGGAAGGGGAAGCAGCTGTAGCAGATCCCTGCCTCAGACAGAGCAGTACAGGGAGGCCTGTCAGTCTGCACTTTGAATAATAATAGCAACTAAAAATAATACTGCTCAGCAGAGAAGGACACATTTTTAGGGAAAGGTGGCATAGACAGCCCCTTGGAACCTTAGAAACCCCCCACCCATCAAACCAAATGTTCCTGGAGGAGAGGCACCTTGAACAGCCAGACCTGGAAAACGGATGGATCATGCTAATGTCTCTTCCTTGAACTAGTTAAGTATCCCTAGGGTAACCTGATACATAGCACTTGCAAATGAAAGTGACATATGAAAAACTGGAGGAGAGAATGGGGAGGCTCTAAATCTGTCTGGCTCTCTTTTGTATCACCTCCTTTGTGAAAAGAATAATTCTGGGGGCAAAATCTATGCCTCTATCTTTACGAAACTTTATTCTTGGACGAGAGAAAGATGGGGTGATAGGTCACCCACCAAGGTCCCTTTGTGAGGGGCCCACACACAAACCACATGGTGGGGCTCAAGGGGGCAACCTGATCGTTAACCAGCCCCTCCCCCTCCCCAGGTCCTGGCTGGGCTACTGCTACCTGTGGACCACAATGTTGCTTCCAGAACAACCCACAGCATTTAGGGCGCAGACCGAGCCTACTTCAGGAGCCCCTCCCGTCCTCTCTTCCTTTGCCAGCTGTTGCAGTGTGCGCACGCGTACACACACACACACACACACACGCACGTGCATGTGTGTGAGCACGAAGTGCACTGTTTCTGACTGTGGGAGGACAAAGCTTTCCTGGGGAGGCCTGCTACACTGAGTCCCAAGACCGAATCCCTCGTGCCTCCACGCAGCCCCAGCCCTAGCCCGTTCCTCTCCCTCCGTTCTGGACTTTGGCGAATGACATTACCAACCAGCAGGTGCAGAGCTCAGAATCAGCCTTCCACTCCTCCGCCTGCCCCAGGCCCGGAGGGACCCCTCCATTCTAGCTCCTCTACCTCTCGCTCCCTCTTGGTCTAATGCACTCGCCAGTCATCTGGTCTCTCTTGCTCTAGTTTTCCTCCATTCTACCCCTTGCTGCACAGTCCTGGCCATAGGTCCTCTCTCTCCCTGTGGAGGGTTTGGGCTTGGGACTCAGTGTAGCAGACCTCCCCCGGAGCGCTTTGTCCTCCCTCGGTCAGGGACAGTGCGTTTCATGCTCACACACACGCACAAGTGCACAAATCTAAACACTCCAGTTTAGATCTGAGGCCCTCCCGGTGTGGCCGGCCCAGTTCCCCTTCCCTGCAGCCCCTGCACCCTCCCCTTCCCACACACCTTTTAATTCCAACCACAGCCAACTGGCTCTGTTTGTGCTGTTCCTCCTGCCTGAACATCCTTTCCCTTTCTATCGATCATCTCTGCCTCTTGAAATGCTTCGGGTCCCCTTGATGTAAAAACTACCTCCTAACAGAAGACATCCGTGGTTCCTCCCATGGGAATTCTCCTTTCTTCATGTACTTGGAACCTTTCTTGTTCTTTTTGGTACCTAACATTATACTATTATGGGTACTGAAATCACTCAGATCAGAGCCTAAAGGTCAGCTCCAAGACTTCCCGGCTGTTTGGACTTCTGTGATCACTTGTCCCTTGACCCTCAGTTTCCTCATTTGCAAGAAGGGCCTGGAAACACCAACCCCGAGGGTGTGGGGAAAGAACCAAATGCCCGCAAGGTTACTGCAGCACTGGGGTTGTGGTGAGCACTCAGCAAATGGCAGCTCTGACTAGGGGTGCCTGCCCCTCCTCAGTACCCACCACTCTTTCCCCCAGGGACTTGATAAGCTCCACAAAGGCAGCGATTGCCTTCTTCAATCTCTGTGCTCCCAAAGAACCCAGTCACCATTGCATTTGGTTAGATATTTAGAGAAACACTATTTTTTCCCTTGTCAGTCAAAACCAAGAGTTGACATGATATGACATGCTGCCAAATGCTCCTTGGGGCAGGGACTGAAACCTACATGTCAACCCAGCCATGGTCGCCACTGATCTCGATGGCCTTGACATGCTCTCCTGCTGAGATGTACATCTCCACAGCAGCTTTGGGCTCATTGATATTTCTGGCCCAGTCAGCCTGTTTGGTGATTAGCATCTTTGTTTCTTTGGGGTCTCCAGATCCAAGGAAATCCTGAGGAAGCACAACAAACAAAAACACTCCAGATTAGAACTTCCTGTGCCAGCATTACGTCAGGCTGCTGAGAGCCGGAGCAAGGAAGGGCTCCATTTGGCTGAAGCAAGCAATCAGGATGCAGGCAGGAGCCCATCCCCGCGTGGCTGAGTGGGGGGGCAGTCCCAGGTGTCCAGGAGAAGTGATTATGGACTGCCCCACAGGTGTTCTTGGGGGATACTGGGACAGTGTCAAGGACTATGGCTCTCAATGTTTCCTTCCCTTCCCTTCAGCTAAATACTTTCCAGACACTTTGGAACTCTGCAGTGTAGAGGGTTTATGACTGGGTTACTTTGTGTGTGTGTCTCGCTGATAAAGCTTCATGTATATGTGACTATTCCTAAATAGTGACTAGACAACCAGTTGCACAATTTCAAATATCCATACCTACAATCTTTATTCGGATAGTATGGATGATACCACATGCCTCAGAGTGGGGCTGAGCATGTGGTCCCCTAAACTCACACAAACAAAATGGTTTAAAGATTTCTGAGTTAGGCCTTCTGTGCCCTTCCTCGACCACCGCCACACTGGAAGATTGGCATCTGTTTTCTGAAATGTTTTGTTGCCTGAATTTAGAGAATCATTCCACTAGCTTTGTCCCAGGTATTTGCCTAGGACGGATAACAAGCAAAACTCTCTTTGGTTAATTAATTCTCAACTGAATGGTATGGGGTCCTGTTTTGAGGTCAGCTCTGCAGAGTGGACCTGATCCAACAGTATACAGCAGGAGGCCATGAGGGGATCTGAGGCAGGGGAAGGGGTCCAAGAGAGAATCCGTGAAGGAAGAGAGGCCTGTGGTCCCAGAGACCCCACCACAGGGGGCCTCTGAAAGGCCAAGCTTCCCTGGGTTGGCCATAGAATGTGAGGGAAACAGTCGCAGAGAATCACCTCTTTTCAGGATAAAGTTGTCCAAAATCTCTATGTGGGAGTTTGCCATAGTTGAGGCAGCACTGGTGCTGACATTTTAAAAGGTGGGGATTTCAGAAAGGGAAATTGAGAGCGCTTACAGCCCAGATCTGCATTACGAGTAAGAAGCAGTTTGTCTTAGGAATAATGTACCCTGCAGACAGTGCTCTGTGTCAACCTCATAAAGTATAAAAAAAGCACTCCTTTCCCCATGATTAACACTCATTTGTCAGGAAACTACAGTCAACATATGCTAAAAACCCACTTGAACAATTAGCTCACTTTTTTTTTCCATTTGCTTTCAGGGTAATTGTGTAGCTCCTAAAATCATATATTAGGTCGGGCTAAGACAGCCAAATGTTTTAAGAAAGGGAAGAAGGGACATTGTTTTCCCTGAAGCTAGGGTCCCAGTAAAACACAGCCATGCCTCGGCCAGCCTTTGGTTCCCTCTGGAGTTCACAAAGGGGAAGGGGCTTAGAATGCAGCCACTGACTATGCCTAGTTTGGGCCTTTACAGACACACCCTCTACCCTCGGCAGCTACTACAGGCACTGTTGATGCCAACACAAAGCTGGAAACTGCCTACCTGGTTGGTTAAATGAGGTTAGCAGCTGGGGAAAACAAGCATCATAAGAGAACAGAAATAGCCTTCAAAAGGACTTCAGTGAGTGCTCAGTGGACTAGGGACGACGGTAGTAAGAAGGATCAGAGGCTAAGAAGGAGCCATAAATTTGGGTCCTTGCCCCAGTGAGACCATCCAGGCACACGGGTCACAGGCTTGAAGGAGCCTCCTTCAGCCCAGCAGTCCAGCTCAGGGAGCTCTAACTTAATTGAAGCTGAGTCTAAATGGTTCCTTCAAGGCTCGACAAACTGGGTTTTCAAAGGCTTTTTGGTTCCATGAAGCTAATTTACACGTTATCTGGGGGCTATGGCAAAGACTTTGTCCTGAAGTGGACAGAAAGAGGCTGTGCTGAGTGATGAATGAGACTAAACAGTGTTCTCATGCTTGGTGATTTTGATAAGGACATACTACATAAGAGTTAAGAGCATTATAATTCCCTTTATCACCATATAAACATGTCACTTATCCGGAAAGCATACAATTTATTTGTACGTGGGAATGTAATTTAAAATTTTTCTGAAAACCAGATTGAATCTTGGGAAGCAATTTTCAAGTAAACAAAAACATGCCATGTTAATAAGCACTGGATCTCCCCCACCCCCCAACATAATGTGTATGTACACATTTTCTCAAATTCAGACTACTGGGCGGGGGATGGGAGGGGGGATTGAAACGGAACCAACCTACTTGGAATTGTGATCAAAAACTAAAACCAAAAACAAGTCCCAGAGTATTTACCTTCATAGAGAGACAGACCAGATGGAGTGTGTAAATGGGCTGCATTTCTGGGTGGGAGATTGTGGGTGCATGAAGCCCACCCGAAGTGTTAGGAGGGGCCTCAGAGCAGAGGCAGGAGTGGGGCCAGGCGGGGAGAAGTCTGAAGAACATCCACTCCGTGGTCATGCTTGGCCCTTCTCATTTTCCTAATCTTTCTATAGCTTGGCATTTGTAAAGAGTTTTCCCATAAATTATTCTGTGTATTCTCAGGACTAAACTGAACCATAGCTATGTCACCCTCTGAGGAGGAAATGGAGGCTTAGCAAAGTGAAAAGCCTTTCCCCAGGTCATCCATCCCACGGGAGGGACCGAGATTCATACCAGCTCTCTGCGTGCCAAGGCAAGGCATTTTCTAGTGCACCACAGTGCCTACTTGGGGAGGCTTCAAGGGTTCCGGGAAGTGCCATTGGTCGCAAAGAACAACCAGATCCAGCTGTTCCTGATGTGTAAATTCTACCTAGGGATTTGATCCTTCAGTTAAAGGTTTTGTCCCCAGTTAAAATTTTATCCCCAGAAAGAGAGATGTTCTGATTTAGGTGTTCTCACTAGGAATGTATAATGAAATCTCGTATGTGTCTGTGGTGGGAGTATGGTGGAGGGTAGGAAAGACAAAGAAGAAAATGCAGAAGCTGAGGTACCCTAGATCTGAGGTATGGCATGAAGGAGTGCCAAGATGCAAAGACAGGCTGGGGCCCAGGGGCTTGTGCAGGTACTGATGAACAATAATTCCTGGGCCCCATCACAGGGAGCCACACACAACCTGCAGCCCTGGGATCTAACGGATGGTGGAAGATCACGGCCATCTTTGGGAACAGAAAACCAGAAAAAAATGGGGAAGATTTTCCATCTTGAACTTGAGAGCTAGATAATTACCATTAATAGCCACTAATTGGTTGTGGCTGATGACTCACTTAATAACATTCTGAGAGCCTCTTCTGACACTACCGGGAAAGGCAGGTTAACAAAGGCACCTCTGTGGAAGGAAGAACCTCCTTGCTCGATGCACCCAAGGCTCTTTTAACCTTGCATTAGGCTGAATTGCAAATGTCTTGACTGGTCTGGGCTACTCAGTGTAACTCATTCTCGCAAAAGCCATCAGGAACCTGGTCCAGGAAGCTCTTCTTCCACACGTACCTTTAAAGGGCCAGATATCTGGGGGACTAACCTAAATGGGGACCCTCCAAATGCAAGAGGGAATCTCTACCATCACCCACCGAGACCATGTGGGAGCTACCCTGCACCTACAGGGGTGGTGTGAGGCACACTGCGCCAACACTTGGCTGGAGTGAACCCATTGTGTGGTTGGTAGGACCAGCTTGTGCCTGAGGATACCGATTCTTTGTGGCTCCTGACAAGGTTTGAGAGAATTTGTGGGAGACAGCCCTGAACCTCTGAGCCCTCAACACTTAATGAAGGGATACACTGGTAAAGACTCACAGCCCACGTAGCTCTGTTGCTGACAAAGGTATGAACTGTCATATTGTGTCCCTTTGGTGTCAGCCTTAAAGGTCATTTTTGGGTCAGATTCAACCAGTGGCAGTAGATGGTTCCTCTGTTCACCAATTTGCTCACACCCTTTCCAAAGCCGTTGCTATTTTTCATCTGCACCACCTCTTGGGGCAAACAACTTGGACACTGCAGGTCAGTGGACTCCAAATGGCAGCTTGGGCCTGGGATGTGGGTAGTTTACCTTGGCATACTCAAACATGCAGAGGTCAGTGTACATGTCGAGCGCGAGGTTCTCGTGCCCACTCCTCTTGTACAGTGTGGCGGCCTCATGGAACTTCCCCTGGTAGGAAAACACATCTGCCAGAAACAGGTCATTGTTGGTTTCTCCCCGCTTCTTCCTCTCCTGGAAAAATTAGAAGCACAGGAAATGGCCTCTGTAGCCATGGGCAGGAAGCAGCCTTTACAAAGGTTGGATGTTGCTATTTCAAGTTAAGCCCATGGGCCTTCCTATTGGAACCTACGTTTGGCTCTTGAGCTGTTATGTCTCTCACCTAGGTTTCTGGTGGGAATGCTTGACAACAAAAGCAGATTTTTTTTTTCCAGACAAGTGAAGATCAAAAAAAGATGCAAACCTTTGTTTGTTTAATGGAAATTCCTCAGGGCTGCTTTCCTATATATTCTTCCAAGGCTACAACTGCATAGTTTGGATTGTGTGTGCTGCCAACTCGTTGGTGACCCCTGAGGTCCCAAGACCTCCCAAATCTGCAGGCTTGCTTTGGCAGAGTTGTGACCATGATGATGACAGACAAGGAGAAAGTTTAGGGTTTCTGCCCAAGATGGAAACAAATTAAATAGGATAACAAGTCTTTCTACGTTCCTATTTCTTTCTTCCTTTTTTTTTTAAAGACGGGTTTTGCTATGTTGCCTAGGCTGGTATCGAATTCCTGGGCTCAAGCGATCATCCCGCCTCAGTCTCCTGAGTAGCTTGCCCCATGTACCTGGTTTGTTCCTATTTCTAAAGAGAAGGTAAGAAATACCACATACTGAACATCTACTAGGTGCTAGGTATATACTTTGTATAAAAATATGGACTCTATTCCTTTCGGTGACCCTCAGCATTGGTATTACGACCCAAGTGTTACAGCAAAGGAAGCTGAGATTCAAGAAGAGGGACAGGTTAAGGTTAGATGGAGCTGGCATTTTGACTCAGTCTGTCTGACCCCAGACACTCTTTATATCATGTAATACTACCTTCTGAAGCAAGCAATGGTCCCAAACAACACACCTGTGTGCATACACACACACATACACACAGAGGCTTAACAGTGCGGAGGATAAAGAGAAGTACCATGCATGCTCCTTCCTCCTGTGTCAGGGAACATTCATTAGTCTGCGGCTCAAGTATCTGTAAACAACTCACTAGCGCCAATCCCTCATCCCCAGCAGTTTCCTTTTGCTTGTTTTCCAGCAAGTGTACCACAGTGGAAGATGAGACATCGAATCAAACTCCTAGACAAGCTGGTGAAAGTTTTAACAGCTGGAGGCAACATGCTTCCCCACTGACAGAAATAAGTTTTTAAAAACCTATACATAGTTCAGGCAATCAGACAAATAAACCATAACTCCTAATAGTTGGAAATGTATTAAAATCTTGCAGTGAGATTAAAAAAAAAATAGGTTTTCCTAGGGCATGAAATTTAGGCCATATCCATTCTAGACCACATAACAGCACCATGATCAATAAAAATGACCTATGTAGGTTCAGTAGGTATATATCAATATTTTCCTCTTGTCACCAGTACAGAAACATCTCACCTATCCAAAAGGAACTACTGAGGAACCTCAGTTCTCTGGAATAATGCTGAACATCTAGAAACATACAACTAAGGCCTCAGAGTGGTCACTCAAAGGCACCTTACTTTTTTCAAAACACAATCTTACAAGTTTACTGTTTTAAACAATTTCCCAGCTTACACAGAAGAGGCAGACATTGTGAACTCGGTAAGACATAACAAATGGCAAGCGTTGGTCCTCACAGACACCAGTTACTTTTGTATACAGAAAAATTATGTTCCATGGCTTCAGATTAAGACCCTGAGATCCAGGACAGCTGATTTAAAAATGCCAGCCCTGACAGTAAGCAGCACTGGGCATTACAGATAGATGGCTTCAAACAAGCCCTTTACCACACAAGTAAGTAACAGAAGACACGGATGCTCCTTATGATGTGCCAGGGAAGGTAGTGGGTGGGGAGCCGGTACGTGGCCCAGAGAGCATGAGCTTAGGAAACAGACAGACGGAGTCTGAATCCCAATCAAGCTTTTGGCCGTGGCCCCTTGGGCATGTCACACGGCCCCTCTGAGCCTTAGTTTCCTCCTCCATCAAATAGGGATAATAACAATGCCTGACTCATTAAGTTCTTGTGAGGCTTTGGAACAGAGTACCATGGATCGTGCATGAGGCACAAAGCAGACTCCACACATGGCAGCTCTTGTTAGGCTTAGCAGGCTGTGAGCTCCTGCAGACCTCTCTTCTACTCAGCTCTCTGCCACTGGGCTCAGCACATGGGTTGGCCCACAAAACGTGTTTATTATGTTGAACTGAATTAGAGGGACAAGACATTTGCTGATTTCCTCACTGCTCCCATCTGGGAATTCAAATGTATCTCACATTCCCATAGCCTCACAATAAATCTGTTCAGGAGAAAAAATATGTATGTCTTTTTACAGACGAGTCAGACAGCACTGAGATATACAGAAATTAAGAACAGTGTCTACCAGCACCCAGCACATGGTGCACCTAGAACCAGCTCCTCCAGCCCGCCCAGGCCTATCTGGATGTGGCTGACAAGGCCAGTGTTCTCAGCCGGGAACAGCAGGACTGGGGGTGCTCCAGAGCTCTGGGCACTCTGTGCAGTCTGCAGAACTCCCTCCCCAGGCCCATTTCTGGGGGTGGCACATAGGTCATGTGTACTTGGGAAACACCTCCTACACTGCCAGATTACTAGAGTCTGGGAGCATGGTAGGCAGCTAACCACTACCACAAAGGTGCACCAGTCACTGAGAACCTATTTAATCCTCACAGCAATCCTACAAGGTAGGTTCTGATCCCATTTCACAGACAAGAAACCAAAGCTCAGAGAGATTACGAACCCATCTGCCTCGGGCAGCTACCAAGCAACAGACTGCACTCCCTGCTCTGGGGTGCTTCTTCCCCTACATGGCCACTCTGCCCCTCAGAGCAAGGCTGTGGCCCAGATGCCCAGACACCAGTGGGCTTGTTCACGTGTCCTCAGGGCTCTTGCCTGCTAGAAGGGCTCCCTGTCAATGACTGATACCAAGTCGGTGCTTTCTTGAGAAGGGAAAAATACTTCATTTTTTACCTCAATGCTGGTGATGAGCTCTAAATATCGGAGGTCTTGTACTCTGGTGAAGGCCTACAGGGGAAGAAATAAAGAATAAAATCAGCTGCCTTCTTGGCTTCAAAAGTGGGTGATTGGCTGGGGGTGGGAAGTCAAGCTCTAGAAAGTGAGCTGGTAAGGAGAGAAAAAAAGCAAGCATTAATCATCTTGTGTTTGGGAGGGTTATACCACCCAGTGAGGCATGGCTTTATCCATAGGATTAGACCATACAAAGAACAGCAAAGTAGCCCTGGTTGCATCAATCATTTTGGGATTAGGTAAAACAAAACTATGATACTGCAATGTGTGATGGTGCCTCCTTAGGAGAGGAAAAATGAGCTGGTCTGACACTCTGAGGCAGTGACATCAGAGCAGGAATGGGTAAGATGTACTGGCTGATAAGAAACTGCATGCACATCTTGGTGACTTAGATGGAAAGCAAGACACAGCTATGTGCCCAAAGGTGCCATAAACACAGGGCACCCAGAGCCTATGGTCCCAGCATAGAGGGAAAGGAGGAGGGGAAAGCTGAGAAGGAATAAAAATGGTTTCTGGAAGGAGGGGGGAGGTAGGGGATGAATCACCCCAAGTCCCTGGAAGGCAAACTCTTGGACTCAAAGTACAGCCAGGGACTTTAACTCATGAACTGCTAGAAGTTTCTGAGGAACAGGCAGACTGATGTTAGCTAAACTTCATTTGCTGCTTTCAGATTCTGCAGGGGTTTAGAAGAATACAACCTACCACATCAGGGTGATCTTCATTTTGTTGTCAACATTTCTACTTAGCCAGTGCTTCTCCACATTGTCCCATTGGAAATGGGCTGACACACGCCTAGAGGAGGCATCAGCTCCATCAGCCCTTAGAATTTAAAATACAGAGAAACTTTGGCCACTTGCAGCCTCTACTTAACTGCATGACATGATCTCTCCTAAAAAGACTTGGGGAAATGAGCAAGTCATCCGGTCTCTGGCTGCCTCACAGATGACCACAATGTGACTTCATCTTTTCATCCCTCAAGGCCAAACATCCTGTCAAACGCTGGGGACCCAGAGATGAATAAGACTTGGCCCTGTCCCCCTCCCCAGTTCAGAGGCTTACATTCCAAAAGGGGAAGCAGGCAGATTAAACGTATCATTAAATCTTCCTGAGCTAAGAACTATACAAGTACGAACCAGATACCCTTGAGAACATAGATTAGCCGTCTGAGCACAGGCAGTGACAGAAGGCAGGGTTAAATAAGGCGTCACAGAGTAGGAACCTGACAAATGTTTTTTTTTGGAAAGGAATTTGTAGAAAAGGACAAGGTAAGCATCACATGAGTAAAGGGACAAAGGACTAAGAGTCCCTGTGTTCCATGCTGAAGGTCTTATACGTTACCTTCTAGATCTGGGTTTCCTTAAAGCACTACTAGAGGGGAAATCTGAAATGCCCAGCAAAGTGGCAGTGAGGGAAAGAAGGAACATTCTAGGCCTCAGTCTTAGCTCTGAGGCTTTCCATCGGGGGACCTGAACCCACTTCTTCCCTGCTTCCAGGATCCAGCCATCTTCTTTGTGGAAAGGGGCAAGCTAGTGACACACTTTCCAAGGGTCTTTCCAGTTCTGCCGTGCTGGATTCTAGGGTTTGCCCAGTGAAAAATCTGTTTCTGAGTTCCTTCAGCCTGACACATTCTGCAGAGTCAGGGTGCCTGGTCAGAGTGCTCAGAGTCACAGGACCCGTGAATAATCTCAGCAGAGGGAAATATGGGAACAGGGAAGCGTCTGCAGCTCTGCTCAGGACAGTGGTCTGTGGGCTAAGCAGCTCTCCTCTGCCATCTAGTGGGGACGCTGGTCTATTGCTGGGAACCACCCTCTGCAAGCACATACGCCTGAGTGGCACAACGGAGAAAGAAAGGGATTTGGGATTTGCAAAAAATAGCCAAGTTCTAATCTATGGTCAAAATCCTGTGGCTTTTTCAAAACATCATGTAGTACATGCACAAATATACACAGTATACAATTATTTGTCTATTAAAATAAACACATAAAAAAATCGTGTGGCTTTAATACAGTCATTTCTATTCTCAGGGAGTGTTTTGGGGATACAGGACAGGGGGTTGAATAAATGGAGAGTAATTCCAGCTCAGTTTTTGCCCATTCAAACATTTGCTGAGCACTGAACCTGTCTAAGGCTCAATTTCACTCCATGCTAAAACAGACAAAACATACTCTAGGAGTCCTTTATTATTCTTCACCCCTGCTGGCATTCCTGGGTGGGGCAGGAGAGAGCAGCTCCCTCCAGGGAGATGCTTCTTCCCTCCTGAATTCTGAAAACCCTCCTCTATTGCCACTTTCCTACACTTAGTAGATCTAAAAATATAATACAGATAATTATCATATAACAAAAACGTTCCTTGTTTTCATAATGGCTGCAATTGCACAGCCACTCCAAGTTTTAAATTCTCCTTTACGTCTCAGGTAAGCTTACTGACCCTGTGGGGGTGTTTTCACCATCCCCATTTTAGAAATGGGAGGACTGGGGCTCGGAGAGAAGTGGCCTGCCTGAGGTCACAGAGCCCCTCACATGGCACAGCTGGTTCTCAGCCAGGCTTCTGAATCCTGGTGTAGTCCAATCTACCCTCTTTTCATGCCTACAAGCCTTGGCTTAGCGAGAGGCAGCACCACACACCTCTTTGCAGCTCCTTCAGTTCAGCCCAGCAGTATGGACAAAATGAGAATCTCGGTAATTGACTGGGAAGGCAAAGAGGCAAAGGAGGAGCAGAGGAGAGGGGGCTGGAAGCCCTTCCTTCCTCCACCTCGGTCAGGTTCTAGATGGAAATGCAACTCAGAAATATACCCAGGCTTCTTCTACTGTGAGGAAAGGGGTCGAATGGTCTCAGCCATTCTTCTAGCTTTCACAGACCAAGCCAGGAAATGACACAACGAATCAAGTCCATGAACTGTGCCATGAAGGTATGTGGAAAGTGACCACATTGCTGTGAGAATCAGAGAGCTTGACCATCTCTTCCACCACAGTTAGCAGAGCGCTAAGAAAAACAGTATTGCCTAATAAATGGCATAATGATTATACCAATAAAAGCTACCATTTACTGACTGCGTATTATGTGCCAGGCTTTTAGCTAGGTGCTTTACATAAATAATACTAATAAGAGTGACAGCCAGAATCTATCAGACATTGTTCCTATGCAGGTTTTACAGCCATTATCCCATTAGATCCTCCCAACTTCGTGAGTATGGGGCCTGCTGCCGCCCCAACGCTAAAGAGAAGCAATCTTAGAAAGGTTCTTACCTGCCCAGGCTCACAGTGAGGCCGTGGCTAAGCTGAGATCTACACCCAGGTCAGTGTAACTCCAGAGCCCAATATAGTCTGCTTCTTCTGCCTCTCCATGTCATCTGCATTCTCTTCTGCCTCCTCAAGGGACCCTCCAAGGACCGAATTCCAACTCATGCTGACTAGATGCTTACCTTCTTTGCTGTTTCAAACTCTAATCCCTCTAGAGCTTCCATGGCCAGCTCACGCCAATCAGCATCTGTCACACCTAAGCAAGCAATCTGGTAGGCTTCTTTGAACATTTTCCTATCCAGGTACTGGTACATCGGAGCAGACTGCAGGATTTCATCAAAAGGAAAAAAGAAGACTGTTTTCAGAGCAATGGCAAGAGGAGTCATCTGGAGCCTGCCTCCGGATGTGTGTGATGACTTAATCACAAATGCCTGCCGAAGAGCACTACAGCGATCAATCAGCACCCTGGCAGCTTCTCCCAGCCCACCTTACAGTACCTTCCATTCTGCCACCCCGTCACAGCTGAGCCACAGGGCTCCCCAGAACAAACTTCCTGCCCGTCTTCCCCTCGTTCCCACCTCCAAGCCTGTTCTACCACAGGACGTTACCCTTGCTTGAAATGCCTCTGCCCTTCCCTATTCTCTGGAAAATACCTATTTGGCTTTCAAGGCCCTGCTAAAATGTCATCTCTTCTGGAAAGCCTCCCCTGACCCCTCAAGCTCCCACTCCAATGGAAGGCATCTGAGCTTCCTCTGCCCTTCGTCCAGATCCCAGATGGTGCTGTAATTTCATGCTGTCTCCCCGATAACGCCATCTTCAACCTGTGGGCAGCGGTGGGGTTATACTTACATCCCTCGGCAGGCCCTCGGTCTATGTTTGCTGAAGGAATGAATGAGTTACTGGGACGAAAGGGTCTGGGGTGGCCTCTTTTTAGAGGGACTGAGTCCAAGAAAGGTAAGAGATTTGTTCCAGGTTACCCAGGAAGGCTCTAGAGACAAGTCTCCTAGTTCCTTGGTGCTGGAGACCAACTCCCTCCTACAAGATAGGGTTGCCTTGCTGTGAATATCTGTGAATGGTTTCTAATAACTTCCCTTTTTTAGGTTTATAAAGTGATTTTGTATCTATCCCAACACCGTGTATAGTAGGTATTATTTATTACTCCCTGATTAAAGCCCAGGAGATGGAGACTCAGACAACCGACAAGGACACACACCTGGCAAACAGGAAACCTGAGGCTGGAGCCAGAGGCAACTTGACTCCAGGTTCTGTGCTCCTTCCTGCCTCGTGTGCATCCATATGTGTGTGTATGTGTGCATACATGTGTGTGAGAACAAGTCTGAGTTGAGCCAGGACCTCTTTAGCAATGAAAGTCCTTGCCCCAGTTTTAGGCTAGTCAGTGTGCTTCAGGGACCTGTGTCTGTCCTGGATTCCTGGGCGGTAGAGCTCAATCGGCCACTACTTCTGTGCTAATGGTTCCCAAATGTGAACGGGAAGTGCTGTTTTCTCCATTTGGGGCCTCTAGCTTCAAAATTTCTAGTCCCATTTTTTAGCTTTAGAGTTGAAGGAAAATTTTTTTTAAAGCTGGTCTTCCCTGACAGCAAGATATGGTTGCCCCCGAGTGCTTTTCTTTCCTCCCGGACCCTCCCTCCCTCCTTCCCTCCCCTTAGCGGGGCAGCAGGGCATGGACTGGAGAGCAGCTGAGCTAGAACCCAGGTCTGACTCAGCCACATCCTGGCTGGGTGCCTTTGGGGTCGATCCATTAACTTCTGTTTAGAGGCCCTGCCCAGCTCAGGCTACTACGGGCAGACGAGAGGAACTCTGAAAACAATAAAGCGATGGGCAAAAAGCAGGCATGATCATTACCTCCACTGTGTTTTCTCAGCACCAGCTCATCTTCTCCCGGGCTCTCCAGACTTGTTCCCACTCACCTTCCCCTCTGTCTGAAACACCTTCCCTGCCTCTCTCTGCTTCTCCAGACCTCTCAGACCCCAGATCAAGTTTCACCACTTCCTGGAAGCTTTCTCAAAGCCCCCCACACAAGGAGCTTTCCTTTCTAAACTCCTTACCAACTTAGTTCTGTTTTGTGGTTTTTGCCTCTCAGTAATAATAAGAAATAGGAATTGGGCCAGACAAAACCTGAAAGATGGTTATCCATTTCACAGAAAAGAAAATGAGGCCCCAAATAGTGAAAGGAGCTGCTCAAGTTACAGCTGGTTTAGGTGGCAGAATCAGGACACAAAGCTGGTGCTCCTTCCCCTAAGCCGCACAACTTCTCTCTGTGCGGAATGCCCCATGAGAGTGGGCCAGGCACTCAGACAGGCACATCCAAATTGAGCATATGACAGAGGGTTAACATTTGGACTTGCTCGGGAGGCAAAACTGAGTGGGAGTTTTAAAAATATACTAACTGAACAAACACACTTTGAGCTATACTTTGTCTCGCTGTTGCATTCCAAACATGAAGTCACCACCACCCTGAGAAGCCCTGCTAGGGCTTGCTGCCCTACTTGGCAGCCCTGACAAACCAGTTCTTGCACAAGATGATGTAAATTTCGAAAGGAAACCAAAAATCCCAAGAGTGGATCTGATGCCTTCCCCCTCCTCTCTGGGCCAAAACCGCAGGATGGCTGGAGGCAAGGCGACAGATAAACAGCCTTTGTCTTGAGACGGCCTTTCCTAACCCTTGGCAGTTCTGACCTGCTGCATCAGCAGGACAGCCTTGGTGCAGTCAAGGGAGATTTTGGCTACTGAATCTTAAGGTCCTGGCAGAGGAAGCCCCGGGCCGCCCCTGTGGCTCCTCTTGGCCGGCCAAAGTCAGGGAGCAACAAACTGCATTTATTTTTGAGGTCAGGATGGCAATCTTGGGAGAAAACCTTTCAATAAGCATAGCCTGTTTGGCGCGACTGAAGAAAAGTTGGTTTCTGGTGGATGTGGTGCGTGGGTTTGGGATGGGGGCAGACAAGGACAGCACGGGCACAGTCCCCATGGGGCTGTCTGTGCCTCTCCTCCTGCCACCACTTCTACCCACCTCACTCCCTTCTTTCTCGTGCTTTCTTCCTTTTTCTTTTTCCTCAGATCTGAATTCCACTAACTTTTCTTGAATAACTGCTCTGTGTCAGGTGCTGATGGTGGGCACTTCCCCAATAATTCCTGCAGTAATGAGTAACGAGTGTTTCATCGACTTACAAGAAGTGGACTCTAGTCTGAAGGCGAGTTGCGTGGAGGGAATGTAGACTGAGAGAGCCTAGTAGAAGGAAAACCTGGAAATAGGTTAAAAATCTTTCAAATGAACATAGCCTTTGACCCAGCAATTTCACTTCTAGGAATTTATACCAAGGAGCTAAGTTGGGACAGAAGCAAAGACTTAGAAAGATCCCCACCATTTATAATAGCAAAAAGCCACAAATAACAAAGATGTCTGACAGTAGGTGCCAGTTGAGTAAGTTGTAGAACATCCATGTAATAGGATAAAATGCAGGAATGAAATATAATCCTGGTGGGGGTGGGGGCGGGAGCAAGAGGGAGTGGGGTGACCTTGTGGTCAGACCTTGTGGTGTTGGAAGTGTTTAGTGTCTTGACTGTGGTGGTAGATTGCACAAACCTACACAAGTGATAAAGCCATACTAGAGTCTGGCAAACTGTTATCATTGGGGGAAATTGGGCTAAGTACATAAGGGAGCTCTGTATTATTTCTTACGACTATATGTGAGTCTGCATTTATCTTAATATTTTATAAATGCTGAAGAAGAACCATGTTTCAAGTATATTGCTGAGTAAAAAAAGCCAGATTAGTAGTTTAGAGCCAACAATTCATAAAAAGTGATGGGTCTGTTGTATCTAAATATTAGGTTAAATTAGAAGATAACAATAAAGAAAGATGATGAAAAGTCTCTCCTGGACACATACAACTTACCAAGACTGAACCCAGAAGAAATAGAAAACCTAAACAGACCAATAACAAGTAACAAGATTGAATCAGTAATAAAAAGTCTTCCAAGAAAGAAAAGTCCAATGGCTTCACAGCTGAACTCTATCGAACCTTTAAAGAAGAATTAATACCAATTCTTCTCAAACTATTCCAAAAAATTGAAGCATAAGAAATTCTTCCTAACTCATTCTACGAGGCAAACAACCCTAATAACCAAAACCAGACAAGAACACAACAAAAAAAGAAAACTATAGGCCAATATACCTGATGAAGATAGACGCAAAAATCTTCAACAAAATACTAGCAAACTGAATCCAACAACACATCAAAAAGATAATACATCATGAGCAAGTGGGATTTATCCCAGGAATGCAAGGATGGTTCAACATATGCAAATCAATAAACATCGTATATCACATCAATAGAATGAGCGACAAAAACCACATGATCATCACTTCTCGGCCTTTTGGCTAAGATCAAGTGTAGTATCCGTTCTTATCAGTTTAATATCTGATACATCCTCTACTCGAGGATAATACATTAAATGGATTTTTGGAGCAGGGAGATGGAATAGGAGCTTGCTCTGTCCACTCCACACATCGACCAGGTATTGCAGTACTTCCAGGAACGGTGCACCCCCTCAGGGCATCAAAACTGGGTGTTCAAAAAGAAGACTTCTCCAGGCCATGGATTTTAATATTTTAAAAAAAAGAAAAAGTAAAAAAAAAAAAAAGTATGATCATCTCAACAGATGCAGAAAAAGCTTTTGAAAAAATTCAACATCCCTTCATGAATAAAAACTCTTAATAAATTAGATATAGAAGGAAAGTACCTCAACATAATAAAGGCCATATATGACAAATGCACAGCTAACATCTTACTGAATGGGAAAAAGCTGAAAGCTTTTCCTTTAAGAATTGGAACAAGACAAGGATGTCCACTCTCACTTCTCTTATTCAACATAGTACTGGAAGTCCTAGCCAGAGAAATCAGGCAAAAGAAAGAAATAAAGGGCATCCAAATTTGAAAGGAAGAAGTCAAACTGTCCCTATTTGCAGACAACATGATCTTATATATAGAAAAACCTACAGATTCTAGCAAAAAAATTTTAGAACTGATAAACTAATTCAGTAAAGTTGCAGGATACAAAATTAATGTACGAAAATCAGTAGCATTTCTATACATGGACAACGAACTAGCTGAAAAAGAAATCAACAAGGTGATCCTATCTATAATAGCTACCAAAAAAAATAAAATAGGAATAAATTTAATCAAGGAGGTGAAAGACCTCTACAAAGGAAACTACAAAACATTGATGAGAGAAACTGAAGAGGATAACAAACGCATGGAAAGACATCCCATGCTCATGGATCGGACGAATTAACATTGTTAAAATGACAATACTATCCAAAGCAATCTAAAGATTCAATGCAATCCCTATCAAAATACCAATGATTTTCTTCACAGAAATATAAAAAAATTCCTAAAATTTGTGGAACCACAAAAGACCCCAAATATCCAAAGCAATCCTGAGCAAAAACAACAAAGCTGGCGGCATCACACTACCAGACCTCAAAATATATTACACTACAAAGCTATTGTAACCAAAACAGCATAGTACTAGCATAAAAACAGATATGTAGACCAATTGAACAGAATAGAGAATGCAGACATTAATCCAAATATCTATAGTCAATTGATTTTTAACAAAGGTGCCAAGGACACTCACTGAGGAAAGGGCAGTCTCTTTAAGAAATGGTGCTGGGAAAATTAGATATACATATACAGAATTAAGCTAGACTCCTACCTCTTACCCTATGCAAAAATCAAGGCTAGGCATGATGGCTCATGCCTATAATCCCAGCACATTGGGAGGCCAAGGTAGGATGACTGCTTGAGGCCAGGAGTTCAAGATCAGACTGGGCAACATAGCGAGACCCCATCTGTAAAAAAAAAAATCAGCCAATTATGGTGGTATATACCTGTAGTCCCAGCTACTTGGGAGGCTGAGGTAGGAGTTACTTGAGCCCAGGTGTTTGTGGCTGCAGTGAGCTGTGATCACGTCCCTGCACTACAGCCTGGGCAACAGAGCAAGACCCTATCTCTTAAAACATAGGGGAAATGCTTCAAGACATTGGTCTGGGAAAAGATTTTATGAATAAAACCTCAAAAGCTGAAAAATTACCTGTGGGGTACAATGTACATTATTCAAGTGATGGGTACAAAAGCCCATATTTCACTACTATAAAATACATACATGTACCAGAATTCAATTTGTATCCCCTAATTCTATTAAAATTTTTAAAAGGGAAAAAAATACCTCAAAAGCACATGCAGCAATAGCAAAAATAAACAAATGAGATTACTTCAAACTAAAAAGCTTCTGCACAGCAAAAGAAATAATCAACAGAGTGAAAAGACAACCTAAAGAATGGAATAAAATATGCGCAAACTACTCATCCAACAGGGAATTAATACCCAGAATATACAAAGAACTGAAGCATCTCAACAGCAAAAACAAACAAACAAACAAACAAAAAACACAACAAGAACAACAACAATAACTCAGTTAAGGGGCAAATGATCTGAACAGACATTTCCCAAAAGAAGACATACAAATGGCCAAAAAATATATGAAAAAATTCTCAACATCACTAATCATCAGGGAAATACAAATGAAAACCACCATGAGGTATCCCTTCACCCCAGTTAAGATGGTTATTATCAAAAAAACAAAAAAATAACAGATGCTGGCAAGGATATAGAGAAAAGGGAACTCTTATACACTGTTGGTGGGAGCGTAAACTAGTATATTTCCTATGGAAAACAGTATAGAGGTTCCTCAAAAACTACAAACAGAACTACCACATGATCTAGCAATCCCCACACTGGGAATTTATCCAAAGGAAAGGAAATCATTGTACTGAAGAGACATCTATATCCCCATGTTTATTGAAGCACTATCCACAATAGCCAAGATATGGGATCAACCTAGGTGTCCAACGACAGATAAATAGGTAAAGAAAATGTGGTGTATATACACCATGGAATAGTATTCAGCCATAAAAAAGAATGAGATCCTGTTATTCACGGCAACATGGACAGAACTGGAGGACCTTATGTTAAGTGAAATAAGCCAGGAACAGAAAGTAAAACACCACATGTTCTCACTCATATGTGGAATCTAAAAAAAGATGATCTCATAGAAGTAAAAAGTAGAACAGAGGACACTAGAGTCTGGGAAGTGTAGGGGGAAGGAAAGGATAAGGAGAGATTTGTTAAATGATACAAAACTACAGGTAGATAGGAGGAATAAGTTCTAGTGTTCTATGTCACTGTAAGATGACTACAGTTAACAATAATACATTACACAGTTTCAAGTAGCTAGAAGGCGGATACTGAATGTTCCCAACACAAAGTACTTTGTTTGACATGATGGATATGCTAATTACTCTGATCTGATGACTTTACATTATATGTATTGAAACATCGCTATGTACCCCATGAATATGTACAATTATACTTGTCAATTAAAAATTTTAAAATAAATAAATTTTAAAAGTAAAAGTCTTTCTTGTTTACAGTCCAATGAAGTACCATAAATCTGAGGTTATCATCTATCTATACTTACACAGATAAAAGTCATAAAACAATATTTATAGTATGATTCTACTTTTGTTTAAATTACATGTTCATAATTATATATTATACATATATCATATATACGTATAGAAAAGGTCTGGGTGGATGTATATATGTTTAAGAGTGATTCTTTCCTGAGGATGAGACTCTGAGTGCTAAAGTTTCTCCTAGGTGCTTGTCCCTGTTTTATGACAGTTCCACAGTAAACACCACTCACTCCGGGGGCAGGCAGGCACCTGGGACAGGTATGATCAGGCCAGCCCCAACTTGGGTTGTCCATCTCTGCTCTCCTGTCTGTCTGTCCTCTCTGTGGCTCCATACTCCTGCCTCCCATTTCTGTTCTGTCTCCTAGTTCAGGGGACTTGTGCAGAGTTCTATGCTCCCTTTTTGGCTCATAGACCTTAGCGCCCACACGCCACCCCACTCGTTTCCTCTGTCCCTCCCTCTCTCATGCACACACACACCACCACCACACATGCACTCACGTGTACACCCTGCTGGACTCCCAGCTTTGCTGGCTTGCTCCTCTCCGTGCCACGCATGGCTCTCGGTAAAACACACTCTGCTGACAACACTGCATATCCCTCCCTGTCCTTACCCAGGAAGGGTGATCAGAAAGAAAGGGAGGCTCAGTGAGGATTAGCTGTTTGCCCAAAGACACAGGTTGGATGGGGTGGAGACAGGGCTTCAGGTTCCAAGTCCTGCCTTCCACAATATCACAGCTGCCACTCCTCTCTCCTCCCTCTTCCTCGCTGCCTCCTCCTCCGTGTACCAGCAAGGGGCCCAGTTTTCCTGTTCTTGTTTGCCCCACCACTGCTGAGAGTAAACAGGTCCCTGGGTTACCTGTGGCACCTCCACGGCTGACATGGAGAAGACGTGGAGGCAAAAGATCTTGGAGCCATTGTAGCCGACCACAAAGCCCTGCAGCTTCTGCTGGTGCACGGGGAAGGTGCTAGCTTTGATGTTGAGGTAGCCTCCTCCCGAGAAGCAGAGCATGTCCTCACACTGGGTGTTCCAGGCCACGCTGTTGGCATTTGGTTCCTGAGGGACAGGGATGGTAAGGATCCTGCGGGAACCACCCTGGGCTCTGGCACCACTCCCGTATTTCAGTCAAACACCCTTTGTAAAGGCTGAATCTCACCAAACTGCTAACAGTGGGATGGAGGGCATGGAGGAAAGGGGGACCACAAAGAAATGGATAGAGGTGAGCTCCTCTGTGCACTTGCATACTGTTGGAGTTTTTGAATAAGCAAGCATTCCTTTTGAAAAAAAGTTATTCTCCCTAAATATTGATCCCTACAGGTAAGTGGAAAGTCAGCAAAGCAGGATTCCACTTCTATTAAAAGATAAATATACATCTGGACACACAGAAGGTTTAAAAGGATTTATTCCAAAGAATTAACAGTGATTATTTCTGAGTGGGTGGGACTGTGGAATTAGAAAATAAATCTTTTTATTTTCTTCAGTTTTTGTTTGCCTGAATTTTTCTGTGTGTCAGGAACATCTATTTTTTTTATAATAAAAAAAGAACAGTGAGTTATTTTTAAAATTAGAAAATAATATATTGTTTCTGCATGTACAATTCACACATTGTAAAAATACAGTCACCTTGGTAGCACCCCACACACACCTATTCTTAGTTTTCTGCTCAGCCCTGAAGCCCCGGGGACCGGCAGATGCTTGTACCTTTCTGCTTAGAATCTTTTACAATATCTGAATCTTTTACAATGAGCATGGACTACTTTTATAATGAGAAAAAAACAATATAGCTGTTTTCATTTGTTGGGGGCAGGGGTGGCTGAGAAGAGAAAAAGGCAGCAGGCAATGCTACAACTGGGAATGTCCATGTCCCGGCAAGGCCTGAGACTTACCTGCTGATATGGTTAGGATATTTGGCCCCTCCAAACCTCATGTTGAAATGTGATCCCCAATGTCGAATGTGGGGTCTGGGGGAGGTGTTGGGTCATGGTGGCAGATCCCTCATGATTGGCCTGGTGCCCTCCCCACGAGAATGAGTGAGCTCTCACTTTATTAGTTCAGGGGAGAGCTGGTTGTTTAAAAGAGCCTGGTACCTCCTCCTCCCTTTCTTTCCACCTCCTCTCTCACCAGGTGACACGCCTGCTCCCCCTCACCTTCCACCTTGATTGGAAGCTCCCTGAAGCCCTCGCCACAAGCAGATGCTGGCGCCACACTTCCTGTACAGCCTACAGAACCATGAGCCAAATAAACCTCTTTTCTTTATAAATTACCCAGCCTCATGTATGGACTAATACAACTTCCCTAGCCTACTTTAGAGGCATCAGTGGGGATGGGGAGGGCACACACCCTACCGCTCTCATATGGTTCTAGGCTCAGACACAGATTCACAACTGGGGCCTGCTAACCTACCTACAGGTCTGGGGTGGGGGTAGTGTTGAGGCTGGGGGAAAGGAAAGTAACATTTAGGGCCCTATTTTGTGCCAAGCACTGAGCTAGGTACTATGGTACGCTGTTTATTTCTGTAGCAATTCTGTGAGGGTGCAATCACTAGTTTCATTTCAGAGATAAGGAGAAATTGAGGCTCAGAGAGGTTCGCTAACTTGCTTTAAGATCACACAGTAAGTGATGCAGGCCTGATTTGAGCCCAGGTCAGTCTGAAGGCTGTGCTTTTTCTCTCCCCTAAAACCACTCTACTTCCTCAGTGACACGAACAAGTTGATATTAACTGGAAGTCACCTCTCAGCTAGTGGTAGCCAGGTAACCCCTTCTAACTGACTGAGGCAACTCCCTACTCCAGGCAACCCAACGTCCTGCTGATTCCACTGCTCAGGACAAGGAGCCCTGTTAGGTGGATCTAAATCTGCCCACAACATTGGGAAACCCTGCGGGGCCCAAGGAAACCAGTCAGGAGAGGTTCCAGCTTTGGGGGAAACTCACTTCAGGCAAACCAGCCCTGACCACTTGCAAAGCCCTAAAGAGGCAAAGAACAGCCCCGTCCAGCAGAAACCCAACAAGGCACTGGGCATGGAGCCTTTGGGCTTTCTTCTCCAGTGACACACTTCCTCCAGCCACAGGAACGAGTGATGTGTAAACAACGCCTACACCCAAAAATATCCAAACAGTTCACATTTTGCTGGCTCTTATAGCATCCCCGTGAAGTAAGTAGAAGGGCAGACTTCCCCCTCCTGTTCTTTTCCTTCTTTCAGGTGACAAAACTGATCCTGTTTCCTTACTGTGCCTTAGGTCACTCATAGGAAGAGGCAGGCTTCTAGTAGGCAACGTGCAGACTTCTTCAAAAGCAGCATCACCACCACCACATTAGTCCATTCACTGAGAACCCGCAACGTGCTCCACTTAGATTTAGTATCACCTCATTTATTGCTCACAGTAAACATGTAAGAAAGGTATTACTTGCCAGGAAGGAAACCAAAGTTCACAGAGGCTGGAGCAGGCCCTGCAGCTCGTGGGTATGTGGGAGGAGCAGGCTGTGGCCTGGGGCCTCTCGGACTCTGCACCTATGCTTGGCCCCTACACCTCACTGCTCCTCCCAGAGACCTGCCTGGGCAAGAGAAGGGGTGCCTCTGCAGGGAAGAGAAGGGTTTCTAATCAAAGGACCACATCCTTGGGCACTCTCAGGGACTTCACCTGAAAAAGCAGCTCCTTGCTGCGGATGTCATACACCAGACACGTGTCATTTTCATCTACCACAGCCAGCTTGTTACGGGAGGCACTCATGTCCAAGCAGCGCACGGCTGTGGCCTGCTTCAGCAGGACGATAGCAAAGAGATTGTCCACGAAGATCTTCAGGATCTGCCAAAATTTCGGAGAAAAAAAGTGAGTCACCATGGCAACAAGGCCCTGGAACACCGCCAGGCTGTTGGAATCCCATGTGTTCTACAAGAACAACTCCTACTAATTTCACCAGAAGCTCTATGCAGAGAAAAGGACTCATCAAAAGAAAAAGGGGGGGGAGGGGTGGTGGCTTATCCTTAGGACACCAGAAGTGTGGTTCATCAGAGGTCACCAAAGCAATGACAGGCCTGAGATGGGCCAAACTCACTATAGCATCTGTTTGGACTAGGGATTTGTTAATGACATTACCCAAACTGCAGGGTTAGGAGATACCATCCTAACAAAGATCTGAGCCATGAACTAACACAGGAAAAGGCTACTATAGACACTGATAAGACATCTGGTATAAAATAATAGTGATGCTACTGATGATGATCACGGCTACCATTTATTGCTATCCCTGGTTTTTTGTGGGTTTGGGGGGAGGGTTTTGAGATAGAGACTTGCTCTGTCACCAGGCTAGAGTGCAGTGGCATCATTATAACTTATTGCAACCTCAAACTCCTAGGCTCAAGTGATCCTCCTGCCTCAGCCTCCCAAATAGCTGGGACTACAGGCACGTGCCACCACGCCTGGCTAATTTTTCTCTTTTTAGTAGAGACCGGGTCTCACTCAGGCTGGTCTCTCTCTTTTTTTTTTTTTTCAATTTCATTTTTTAGAGATAGGGTCTTGCTATGCTGCCCAGGCTGGAGTACAATGGTTAGTCACAGGTGTAATCACAGAACACTGCAGCCTTGAATTCATAGGTTCAAGCAATCCCCCCAGCTCAGTCTCCTGAGTAGCTGGGACTACAGGTGCACACCACCACGCCCAGCTTTGATATCCCTGTTTTTGACAGTCCTATGAAACATGTGGTATTATCCTCATTTGTAAAACCTCAGCCTCAGAGAGAAGAAGTGACTTGCCCGGGACCCCAAAGAACATGACCCCAGGCTGACCTGACCCCAAAGTCCATGCTCCCAGTGTCACATGGGAAGTGAGAGCTGACTGGGAGAAAGCAGCAGACGCTCCCTCCCCTTTGGTATTGCTGCTTGATTGCTCCACTGATCTCATGCTCTGTGACTTCTATCCCAAGCAAAGACCTGACAAGCCTCAGCCACAAGCCATCTGCTACACAGCTTGGCTCTCAGGCTAATGCAGTTATATTTTCACATTCAAATTTTCATGTAGCCCACTTAGAACTTTTATTTTGAGCAAAGAACACACACACGCATACACACACACACACACACACACACACACACACACAGAAATCTGTTTAACTTTGTGTAACCTAGATTTTTGACATCTATTTGACCAAAGGGTTCATTTTTCTTATAGCATCTACTAACATCCTGAGGACCCAGCATTCTCTAGGATACACGCTAGCACACACTACGTTAATCCACTTACTGCCCTAGTAGGGATCTGACCTAAGTAATGATCTCTGCCTCCCCCTCTAACAATCCACTGAAGCTGCATCTCTAACAAATCTCCCCCATATTGCATGATGTTAAGCCCACTAATCTACTCTATGTGCAGCCCAGAGGCTGCAGTTCAACTCTGCCAGAATGTGAGTATGCTGTGAGTCCAAGGGCCACTGTGACTTTGGCCTGGAGCTGTCCTCATAAAACTAAATCAGTGCTGGCCTCCAATGGGCCCATGGAGGGGAGAAGCCTTTTTCCTGTCCAGGGAACCCATCTCATGGTCACCACTAAACGGGTCGCCTGCCTCTGCCTACTCAGGCTGACGGAAGACACGCAGGAGTGCTCACCTGCCCATTCTTCAGGCCCACTAACAGACCTTCTCTTCCAGGAGGGCCACCGATCACCTTGATGTAACGAATGAGAGACTCCATCTGCCACTCTCGCTCCTTCACTCCATTGAAGGACAGGCACTGCAGCCGTTTCTCCTAGGAAACAAACCCAGCTCTGCACAGACATTCAATGGAATAAGTGCACCCAGCCCTCCCAAAGAGGTCTTCCTTGACCTGAAGGGTGAAAACTACCGGCACATTCTGTATCTACCTAACCCCATCTAGTCCCTATGGTTGGCACAGTTAAACCTTCAGGCAAGTCTTCCCCATGAAGCCCAATTCAGCCTCAGATCTTCAATGCAGACCTCCATCCAGATGGCCATGGCCAGAGACAGCACCCAAAAGTTCACCTATTTGCCACACCTCTCCTGTAACTTGTGGTACTCCTAAACTGCTTGAAGTTACAGACTTTTAAAGAGATTTTAATAGTATTTTATACTATAGTGATTCCTAAAGGATTTCTTCCATTTACTCTTTTCCAATAGGCCTATGTAAAACAAAATCCACCTCTACTTCCGAGAAAGGTGGATGCTAGGCTTCTCTTAGAGTCTTTCCAAACTTCCCTTGGCAAAGACCTAGACAGTTTCTAGAAATCTAAGTTGAGACAATTTTTTCATGAAAAAAATCTCTTAGGAAGTAAACTTCCTCGACTATTACTGAGTTGATATAAATTTTATGTATATATGCTTATCAAAAAAAAAAATCCTGTCTTCATTTTGTGAATTGTAATCCCAGTATGACAAAATGTTCTGCAATACAAAAAAGTATTTTCCAGTTTATGGCCCATGGCTTTCTAACACAGTCTGATTCATCTAGATGCCAGTAAAATGAAAGCCGACAGCCATTGAGTCTGATGGAAAGGGACTTGTCTTCCAGTGACCAGTTTTAAAACCGTGAGGTGGGTACCATATTCTTACAGGGAGTATGGAGTAAATTCAGCCTGCCCCCTCCAACACACTGCTGCCCACCTGGCAGAGGATGATGTGATTGGCACACACCACCAGGAGGTTGCATTCGAACTTCTTGACAATCTTCTCCTTTACCCGGTAATGCATGTCTGATGAATCATCTGAATACAACTCATATATAAGGATTTTCTCTGGCAGTTGGATAGCTAATCGATTTTTGTAGATGGCAATTTTCTTGACAAGCTCTTTGCATTTAATCCGAACTGTCAAAGAAAAAAAAAATCCAACTCTAGCGAGAGGTTGTTAAGTAAGGTAAAAGGCAGAGAAATTAAAAGCTATCATTTACTTGATGCTACTGGCAATTAAAGTGAGACACTCTCATTAAAAAAAAAATCTTTACGGAGTATCTAATGTATACAATCAACTCTGCTGAGCACTAGAATCCAAAGTCATATACAATACAATCTTTGTGGTCCAAAGCTTACAACTGAGTATGGAAAATAAAGCACTTAGTGCCACCACCACTTGTTGAATATTAAACCCAAACTCCTCTGCACAGCACTAATGGCCCCTGACAATCAGGAGCCTGCCTAAGTGACTGACCTTACCACTGGCCCTTCCCCACCCACCTCCTTGACAGTAGGTAATAGCATGGATCCTTGAGGGTGGCCTTTTGACCGAATCCAAATTTTATAGAACAAATCCTTTTAATCAAGGGATTTGTTCTGCAAAGTTTGAATTTGGTCGAGGGGCCCCACCTTGGGGATCTGGAGGGCCACACGTGGCCTTGAGGCCATAGGTTCCCCCAGCCCTTGACTCTACACTCTCACTACAGACCAGATAGAGAAAATGTCCCAGAAGGAATACTGCGGAGCTGCCCAAGGGGCTCCACCCCCACCATCAGAGCTGGAATCTTCAGAAGTGCTTCCGGATGGGATCAAAGAATGCCCATTTGAATCTGCAAGGCAACCCCCAACCTGGATCCCTATGGAAAGGTACCCAGCAAGTGCACTGTGGCCAATACATCTGGATATGAATATACCTGAAATAAATGAATTCTTAGCCTATTTAACCAGCTCAGCTACTTAGGGGAGACTGAGGTTAGAGCTTGAACTGACTATGCTAGGCCTGGAACCTGGATCTTCTGACTGAGCCTCTGCTGACCCACGGCTCCCGCTTATCTCTGGGAGAAAGACCCACCAGGAAGCAAGTGGAGACTGGGCTGAGAGAGAAGCACCCCAGAGTGACTCCGACCAGAAGGGATAAAGCTCCACAAAAACCTACGCAGGTCAACCACCTTGTTTCTGACTTGTCATAAGTCATCTTCCCTTATCTTACTCAGGGAGTACATGTACCCCTTCAAACTATTTGTGAAATTTTGAATCAGTGCTTTTTTTTTGGTTTTTTTGAGAGAGGGTTTATTGCTTTTGTGAGATCCTCAAAGAGATCAACAGCCTCCCTGCTCCCACCATAAAAACCAAGACCCAGTGACTATCATGTTTTCAGAAGACCAAGGAGAAACATTTCCTGTCATTTCAAGTGCCCTGTCACCAGCTCTCTCAACCTACCCCCTCCCAATGTCCGGCACACAGAGGAGCCCTACTTGCGTCTTACCTTTCTGCTCAGTGATCAGGTGCTGCACAATGACATCAGTCATACTATCCCTATAGGCATACCGGTCCTTGTAGAGCCCATGGACTGTGCTGAAAATAAGCTGGTAGAAGGAAATGGTGCCGTCCTGGCAGCCTACCACCTGCAGAGTAAGAGAGTTGTCAACTCCCAGCTATCTGTGGAAAGTATGCCCTCCCATGTGTCAGGAACAAACACCAATGATCTGACTAGCTACGCATGGCTGATGCTCATTGCAATGAATGAACTTCCTTTCCTTACCACATAGTTGGATTCGGGTTTCACTTTACACGTCCACACCCAGGAGTTCTGCTCCCCAACAGTTCCAAGCCGCACTCCATCCTTGGTGAAAAGAGATACTTGCTTGTCTGACCCCCCTACCAAGATGTACTCCCCTTTACTAAAGTAGCTGATGCAGCAGGGGTCAAAATTCAGTGACCGATCCTTCCCAATCTAAGGAAAGAGAACACATACCAAGGAAAAAATCATTTCTGAATCCACAATAATCTCAAAACAATTACAGGCTTTTCTCACCAACTTTAATGGGGACAGCTGGGAAGACAGCAGAGAGCTGGCCAGCCTTATCTCCGATGTCATTCCATTACAGACACGAGCCTCTCTGCCTCTGGATCACCTGACTCCTCCAGACCCCCACACAGCTGAATTCTTGACCCCTAGAGTCAGCAGCATCTCCCACAGTCCCACCAAATTGCTCCAGGAGTGTGTCTCAGCTGCCCAACCAACCTGGGGACTGGGATGGTCATGCCCCCACATGCCTTCCTCTGTACATAGCTCCTGCTGTGCTTCAGTGGGTCCCCTCAGCTTCTCTTTTCTATCTTTCTAAAAAGTATTTCACAAAGCTGAGTTTATTCAGTTTAAAACACTGTCCTTTATTCTATAACTATGCCCATCCTACTACTCTTTATAACGACTTTTTAAAGATATAATTCACATACCATATAAGTCATCCATTTAAAGTGTACAATTCAGAGGCTTTCACTATAGTCACAGAGTTGTGCAATCGTCTAATTCCAGAACACTTCCATCACCCAAAAAGAAACCCCATACCTGTTAGCAGTCTATCCCAATTCCTCCCTCACTTCATCTCTGCAACCACTAACCTACTTTCTGTCTCTATCGATTTGCCTGTTCTAAGCATTTCATATAAATAAAATCATATAATATGTGGCCTTTTGTGTCTGGTTCATCCATATTGTAGCATGTACCAGTACTTACTTCCTTTTCATTGCTGAATAATATTCCATTGTATGATATACCACATTTTACTTATCCATTCAGCAGGTGATGGACATTTGGGTTGTTTCTACTTTTGGCTATTATGAATAATGCTGCTATGAATATTCACGTAAAAGTTTTTGTGTGGACATATATATGTTTTCATTTTCCTTGAGCATATACCTAGAAATGGAACTGCTGGGTCATATAGTAACTTTATGTTTAACCTTCTGTGGAACTGCTATACTTTTTTAAAGTGACTGTACCATGTTATATTCACACTAACAGCGTATGAGGATTCCAATTTCTCTATCCTAGTGGGTGTGAAGTGGTATCTCATTGTGGTTTTGATTTGCATTTCCCTGATGCTAATGATGTTGAACATCATTTCATGTGCTATTGGCCACAGAGAAATATCTATTCAGATCTTTTGCTTATTTTTCAATTGGGTTATTTGTTGTTTTATTATTGCATTGTAATAGTTCTTTATTCCAGATACAAGTCCCTTATTAGATACATGATTTGCAAAAATTTTCTCCCATTCTGTGCACTGCCTTTTCACTTTCTTGATGGTGTCTTCTTGGCTTTTAGGATGAAGGTCAAACTCCTGAGCTCAGCCCCCAAGATGCTTTTCTTAGCCAAAAGGAATTTCTTGCAGTTTCCCATGTGGACCATGCTCTTTCAGGCCTCCGTATCCTCACAGGTGCTATTCTCCACAGCACCCCCACCCCCAGGCGGGAGTGCTCTTTTCCTCTCCCTCTCTGCCAGGTATCATCTCCTCTAGGAAACATCCCCCAACTCCCACTCGTTCCATGTTTCCACAGCCCCTGTGCTTGCCTCTCCTATAGCACTTCTCTCACTGCTATAGTTACAGAGTTACTTTCAGGTCTGCACTAAAGCCCAAGCTCCTTATTGCCACTAGAGTTTTTTTTTGCTGCCCATGAGGGTATCTTTTGTGAATAAAAAGACTATGTATGATTACCATTATTAAACTAATATTCAATTTATTAAGAAATAACTCTATGAACCTTGTTTCTCCTTAAGATTTTAAGCTCAATTTACAAATATTTTCCTATTTATAAATCTAGTAAAAGTGAACAGCCAATTGACTTTGACTATTTAATGAATTCAATTTTTAACAGATCATAAAATCCCTTAAATATTCAGTCCCATTTACAACTTAGTTAATTCCCCTAAACTAATTTAAACTGCAATTACAAGTTTAATATATTCAATTTTCCTTTCCTTTTTAGGAATTTCAAATGCCTAGCAGCCAAAACTTTCCCTAGCACTTATACAATGCTAGTAAATCTAATAAGAAAACTAAAAAAACTCATGAGTCATGATGTGGAAGGCTGGCAGCTACTGGTAATGGTTCAGTGGTTCCTATCGGACCAACCCTCCTGTGTAACAACTGTAAACTCTGCACCAACTATAAGTAACTACAACCTGAGGCAACCAAAAGCAGGCAGAAACTGAAGACACATGCATGTTAGGAAGAAGGGAACAGAATTCTTTTTTTTTTTTTTTTTTTTTTTTTGAGACAGAGTCTCACTGTGTTGCCTGGGCTAGAGTGCCATGGCGTCATCCTAGCTCACAGCAACCTCCAACTCCTGGGCTCAAGCAATCCTTCTGCCTCAGCCTCCCGAGTAGCTGGGACTACAGGCACGCGCCACCATGCCCGGCTAATTTTTCTATATATTTTTAGTTGTCCGATTAATTTCTTTCTATTTTTGGTAGAGACGGGGTCTCGCTCTTGCGCAGGCTGGTTTCGAACTCCTGAGCTCAAACAATCCACCCGCCTCGGCCTCCCAGAGAGCTAGGATTACAGGCATGAGCCACTGCGCCCAGCCTTGAATTCTTATTTTTTCTAATGGCTTTTTGCCTGAGGGCATGCATCATCAGCACCACGCTGGGTGAGTTCAGAATTTGGAGGATGACAGTAGCTGGAAAGTGAGGTGGGAAATCCCAGAAAAGAGATGTGAAGTGGGAGCCTAAGTTCTGCACATAAACTCTGCTGGATATCTGGAAACCCTTGAACTATACACCCTGCGACACAGATACCAAGCAGCCTAGCTAAGGCTAAAGAATTGCACAGACACGTCAGCTGTTGCCCTCCATTGGAAACATGGAGTTTGAATTGAGTCCAGCAAAGTAAACTGCCTGCTTAAATACACACACACACACACACACACACACACACACACACACATCTTCAGAGGGACATGATACCATTCTCAATGCCCAGAGTACAATCTAAAATTCAAAAGGCAGTGCTCGCTTCAGTAGCACATATACTAAAATTCAAAACGCATCTCCAGAGAAAGGGACAGTTAAAAAAAAATTCAAAAAGCATGAACCATATTCAAAAGAAAATACAATTAATGGAGACTGACCCAAGATGACCCAGATGTTAGAATGATCAGATAAGAATTTTAAAACAGCCATTATAACTATGGTTAAGTATATAAAGGAAAAAAATGAATGAACAAATAAGAAAAAAGAACCAAATGGAAATTCTAGAATAGAAAAATACAATAACTGAAATACAAATTCACTGGATGGGCTTAATAGAAATATTAGAGATGGCAGAAGAGTCAATGAAGTTGAATACTAAGCAATAGAAATCCTCCATTCTGAAGATCAGAGGGAAATAAAAGTGAAAAATGAACAGGACCTCAGTGCCCTGGAGAACAATATCAAAAAGTCTACCATAAGTATAACTGGAGTCTCAAAAGGAAAGGAGAGAATGGGGAAAAATTTTTGAAGAAGTAATGGCCAAAATTTTTCCACACTTGGTGAGAGACACAAAGATTTAAATATATAGATTCAAAATCCTCAGTGGACTCCAAGCAGAAAAATGCAATGAATTGCTTAAAAATTCCAATATTGCTTAGGAACTTAATAAAAAATTCTTACATCTTTCCATTTAAAATCAAGAGTATAAAATTAGTTACTCAATTACAATTTTTAAATGGTCATCATAAGACTAATCTTACAGATATTCTAATACGGATTCTGGCACCATTCTGCCTGGGTTCCAAACCAGGGTTGGCCACAGACTGAACTGTATGCCCTTAAGCAAATTACTGAACCTCTCTGTGCCTCAATTTTCTTACATGTAAAGTGGTGATGATAATAGTACCTACCTCAGAGGGTTGTTGTAAGGATTAAAAGAGTAAATCCTTGTAAAGAGTTTATACAATGCCTGGAACTCAGTAAGTGTTAGCTATTATTATTATTAAGCCAGATCTTCTTAAGTATTAAACACTTAAAATGCCAAAAATAAATAGATTATTCCTAAGCTTAACACAAAAGTATGAGATTGATTTACTTCATTATCCTATATTTAATTCTAAATATTCCCAGAGTTAAAAGACACCCACCAAGAAAACAATTTACTTTCCCAAATTGGGGTTACCATCTCAGCAGACTGAGGTTGCTTATCATTCAAAATCTTTGGGCCACAACATGAGCTCCAGGGCTGCATACATGGAAGATATTTTCCATGGCCCTCACCACCACGCTGGGCTCTTTTTCACTCGTCACTATAGCAACAAGATCCCAATCCCTCCCAGTGTAGTGTGGTTATTTGTTGCCAGCAGTCTCTAATACCCACACTTAGTGCCTGGTACACAGTAGGAGTGTCAATAAATACTTGTTGAATGATGATGTACACTCAAGTGGATGAATAGACAGGGCCAGGGAAACTAGATGCCAGTTAATTAAAATGAGGGTTTTGGGAAATCAGCCATGGGAAACTCAGAAAATACTTCATTATCTACTACATTTATCTTTTCTTTACTCAACAACAAAAGAAATGACCAATGATAAGACAGGGTAGAAGAAATGACTTCAAAGCTGATCTACACATACCTGAACCCCCTCTTTCTAGTATGACATATTTTGAGGAATAAGGATGCTGTAACATGAAAGGCTCCATTGCATAGGCTGTATTTTGCACTTGCCTGGCTATAGGATGTAAATGTGCCCACCACCTTCACTCTAATCCTTGGCATTTCCTGCCTACTAACAGGTCATCCTACCACCACGCTCTCTATATGGTAATCCACCTTCCACAGAAACAAAGAATTTTTCTGAAACAGGAATCTGACCCTGTCATCTATGGCTCCTGAATACTTAAAGTATATGATGTTCAAACTCCTTATTCACACTATTCAGGTTCTTTACAATCAAATCCCCATCTTCCTCTCCAGCTCCATCTTCACAGGATTTTATAAGAATTAAATGAGATAAAGTAGGCAAAACACTGAATACAGTACTTGCTAACACGGTAAATGCTCAAAAAGCAGGAACTAACAGTAATAATGTAAAATTAATAATAATACAATCTTAGAAAGTAAAAATACATTATAACAGACATCACTGCAACTGGGTTTGTACAGGGCTACATACCTGTTTTCCACTCAGTTGGTAGAAGGAAAGTTTCTGTCCCCAGTCAGCTACAGCCATGATGTCATTATGTTCCTCTCTAATCAACAGAAGACAAAAGAAGTTATGAGGGGTCATGGCCTGCTGCTGAGTATAGCCCTAAGGGTTTAACAAACAACAGGAAAAAGAAAACCCTGCCCAGGCTGTCAGGTTGCCAAATGTTGTACAGTTTTAATAAGGTCAAAGTTGTAATTTGGCTCAACCCATCAATCAGTCCAATGGGATGAAGCAGAGAGGCAGTCCTTCTGGGATCTGCTATTTCAATGAATCCCTTGCCATGAGCTTATGGTGCTGGGACACTGTCACAGCTGAAGAAGATAAACCCCTTCTTTTAGCACTTCCTGGGGAGCAACACTAACAAAGAGCAAGGCTGTAGATCCAGGAGTGCTACTCTTTTACTACAAAATGTGGGGAGACGATAGAGAAACATACCATTTGCAGGGAGAAGGCATGGAATGTCTGATTTTTTGATGGACAGAAGGGAAACTTTCTTGTTCTTCATGAAGAGGGAAAATTAACACCTAAAACTAGGTTCTCTTGCAGGTAGGGTCCTCGCACAGGTGAAATGGTTTCTGACTGAATCAATAGAAAAGAGCAGTGGGCTCTCTGAAGAACAACTGTCTTTGAATCTGGGAAGCTATGGGGATCAGTGCCTTGGGGCTGGGACTGTAGGACAGGCGTACAGGAGAGACCCCTTCAGTTTGCGGCTGGGGAGCAGGTGACCTAGGAATCTAGTCCAAGAGAAAAGCATTCCCAGCCTTTGAGGCTGGGTCTTAACCCACCTAATGTTGCCTCTTCTTTATTAATTCCAGCTTTTCGGAGCCCACAGCCTTTTTTGTTTGTTTATTTCTTGTCTCTAGAGACAGGGTCTCACTGTGCTCAGGCTGGTGTTGAACCCCTGAGCTGCAGCTATCCTCTAGCCTCGGCCTCCCAAAAAGCTAGGATTATAGGTGAGAGACACATATGGTGCAGTCTTGTTTGTAAAACCCAGCCAAGACTGGCAAAGTGACAAATGTCATAGGCACTAATTCATAACTAAGGGAAAAGAGAAAAAGATCGAGAGGGATGTTAACAGGAAGGGGCCTGCAGATGAACTGTGTGACTGGCATTGAAGTCCAAACACAACCCAGGAGCCCAGCCCATAGTGAAGCCCTCTTGGGGAAGCCACATATGGCTCTGAGCTGGGATCGAACTCTATGTACTGGATTGGTGGGTTTCAACCTCTTTTTTTCTCCTGGGGCCGTGGGACTCTTTATCAAACAAAAACTCATGTTGAACAATCAAAGGTGCTTCTCTGGTTGAAGCACAGATGGGAACCTGAAGGCCACGCCTCACACCTCCTCCTTTCATGACCTTGGGGTGGAGTTCTTCCAAGGAGCCTCAGGGTACCATAGAACACAGTTTGGAAAGTCCCAAGCTAGATCACTATTACCTAATCGAAACATCCTGGCTACCCCAGAGCTTTCCCCACTCCACACAGCCCATGTTTTCCCTACAGGTAATTTTTGTTTGTTTGTTAAAGACAGGGTCTTGCCATGTTGCCCAAGCTGGACGGCTGGACTGTGGACTTGAACTCCTGGGCTCAAGTGATCCTCCCACGTCATCTTCCCAAGCAGCTTAGACTACAGGCATGTACCCAGCTCCTACAGGTAATCTTGACCGAAGAGAAAAAAGGATTTGTGTGTGAGGATTGTGGGTAAGGTAAGGGTTTCCTCTCTGATATGTGTTCTAGCAAATGCAAGGTAAGGTACAGTGTGGGAACAGACTAAGAAACATGCCCAGTAATAGAGGAAGTATTAAAAGAATTATGGGCCATGCACACAAGGACATACTTATGCAGGCATTAAAAATCATGTTTTTCAAAGGATTTGTAATGTTACTGGAAAGAGTTCACTCTATGATGATAAGTGAAGAAAAGAAAAGCAGGATATGATTTAGCTAATTGTATGAACACACTAAAAGACTGAGGGGAAATACACTTAAACGCTAATAGTGGGTTTCCTCAGGGGATGGTGTTTTACAGAAAAGTTGAACTTTCTCCTTTAGACTTTTCAGTGTTTCCTATACTTTCTCACAGGATCACTTTATCACCCACACACAAGTTTTAAGGGTGTGTTCCCATTTGTTGGAGGAGCTTTCACCCACGAGTCCCCTGGCCCCTGCACTGCTCCCGTTGGCCAAGGAGCTTAATATCAGCATCTGCCCCGGCAGGTCTGTGTGGGGCCTGGCCCTTTACAAGGAGGGTTCTTGCTCCTTGGGACACACTCACAAGTTGTCGTCCCTGGGACTGTCGTCCTCTTCCTCTGGCTCTTCCTCCTCTGCCTCACTACCCTGACTACTGTATACTGTTGACTTCAGAGTGGAAGGGATTTCCTGAAAATATCTGTTGACAATGACTTCCTCGGCATCCTCGTTCTCTCTGTTCATCCAGAAATTCTCCCACCGGCTGTAGACAGTAAGTGGTTGTTCAAAATCACATTGCCTAAAACTACACTAAAGCTATAATTTTAAAATCTGTCAAGGAGCCTCTGAACCCTACCCGGAGGAGAACAGCCACCAAGTACACTGGGCATCCTGTTTCTCATGAATTAAAAATGGTAGCCTGAAGCCACAAAGTCATCTGTGGCCACAAAATCAAATAGTAGAAACTCTGGGATAGGCTAATGGCCTTTGATGGCATTAGACATGCATGGTACAGACTGAGCTGTACAAAATTAATTCAGGAAGAAGCATAATAATGTGGTGTAGGAAAGGCAATGGAATTAAACAACCTTCTAAATCAAGGAGACACCCACCTGTACAATGACATTGGACCAGTAAACAATTAAGTCCTTTACCTTCAAAGGACTCTGTGGGAGAGATTGATGGTTTAATAATAACACAGGATTACACAAAGAGCATATAAAGCTATTAGTCTACCCTCAAAGTCACATGGGCATAGAAAGGAAAGTGTGAATAAGGTTTGAGAAGGTTTGCCAGTTGTTTGTGGACCTCTAGGCTTTAGGGACGTTTGTAGACTTAATTTTTACTTTTTGACTAGGGCAGAAAAAAGGCTCAGGAAAAAGCTATTTATTACCAGGTGGATACATATTCTGCCCAGACTGGGAAGGAAGAACTGAAAAAGGGAAAAGACAAAAATAAAGCTACAGCAAAAAAGCTCAGCTATTAATTCATAAGGAAATGGCCCTCCTATGTTGCTCACACATCACACACAAACACAGACACACTTTGGGCGGGCCTAGATAGCTCATCTGTTTAGCTCAATCCCTGGGATTCATTCCAAAACTCAAGATAGGCTCTTAAAAAATTCCATACAAATAGAACAGGTTCCAAAACAGACCATTCAAGTGGAATGAAAAGCCTTTGAATGTAAGGAGACCTTAGAAGAGCGAAAACCCTTGTTCATAACAGTGTTTGTCTTTAAAGAAGAACAGCTGCAAGAGTACCTTGAAGGGTTCCAGGAGATGGACCATATCGGGGAGAGAGAGCCCCCTGGTCGCTCAATCTTCACTTTCTCCTCACCATTTTTGTTCCGAATGCTGATGATCCCACTGAACATCCCCAGAGCCAGGTACTGACCATCATTTGTCCAGCTGTGCGCACAACCAACAAAAGGCATGGGGAGAGGGAAAGGACCACATAGAAGGTAAAACTAGTGAGCATGATGCCTTGGTTTGAAATAAAGTCTAATGAGGCAGCAACAGTGGAGCTATGGTTTCATCATTGCCAGTCCTGACATAAAATCAGAAGACCAAACTTAAAATCCCACTTATTTTTGGAGTCAATAGCAACAAGTGAGGGCAGCAGTACCTTTTTTTTTGAGCTCCCACAACTCTCTGTACATACTTCCATGATATCCCTGAGCTTGTGCCTGCATCTCTGGGCCAGCCCCCACTCCTCACTCTACAGTTCATCCCCCCACCACTTCAAGAGCACCTTAGGAACAGCTGTCTTGGTGTATTCCCTGCCTCTAGAGTAGGACTTGATGTGTAGTGGGTGCTCAACAGATGTCGAATGAAGTTGAACAGCAAGAATAGCTGCCATTTATAGAGTGTCTATTGTATACCAGGTGTTGTGCTGCATGCTTTCACTCAATAGTTTATGTGCATTTCACAACAACCTGATCAAGTCAGTATTTTTATCCCCATTTGTCAGACGAGGAACCTGAGGCTCCAGCAGAGAGATTGAATAACTTTCCCAAGGTCACAAAACCTGTCAGCAATAGAATCTGGATTCCAATCCAGGTCTAGCATCAGAGCCTGTGCTTTCTCCCCTGCACATGCTGCCTGTACAACGACAGTCTCACATTCCCAGAGAGCCTCCACTCAGTACAGCTACATGTTGAGGAAGCTTGTTGCTAGATAACTAACTGCATGAAGGCAACTTGTAGTTCTCTTTTGCTTAATGATCAAAGGCACAGGTCTTTCCCATAAAGAAGAAAAAAGGAAACAGTTTCCCTTTTTAACACAAGACCTTTTCTATTGTGTGAAATAACTGCATTTTGAGAGTCTGGAAGAGAAAGGAAGATAAAGCCTATCTTCAGAGCTACACTTCACTTACCTGCAGCAGGTGATCTTGCTGCTTGCTTTGTGCTTGGAGACAGACTTTTGTTCATGAGACCACAATCCTTCGATGCACAATAATATAAAATAAAATGGGTTGGTTGAAACACTGCTCAGCAATAAAAAGGAACAAACTATTGATATATACAACTTCGATAGATCCCTAGGGCTTTATGCTGAGTGAAAAGAATCAATCTCAAAAGATCATATACTGTATGATGCCATTTATATAACATTCTTTTTTTTTTTTTTTGAGACAGAGTCTCGCTCTGTTGCCCAGGCTAGAGTGCCGTGGCGTCAGCCTAGTTCACAGCAACCTCAAACTCCTGGGCTCAAGCGATCCTTCTGCCTCAGCCTCCCGAGCAGCTGGGACTACAGGCGTGCACCACCATGCCCGGCTAATTTTTTCTATATATTTTTAGTTGTCCAGCCAATTTCTTTCTATTTTTAGTAGAGATGGAGTCTCATTCTTGCTCAGGCTGGTCTTCAACTCCTGACCTCGAGTGATCCTCCAGCCTTAGCCTCCCAGAGTGCTAGGATTACAGGAGTGAGCCACCGTGCCTGGCCCAGAATAACATTCTTGAATGACAAAAGTATAGAAACAGAGAACAGATTCGTGGTTACCAGGGGTTGGGGATAATAGGAGATAAGGAGGGTGGGTGTGATGACAAGAGGTATCTGTGTGGTAATGGGTTCTGTGTTGCGGTGGTGGTGATCTACACATGTGATAAAATGACAGAACTATATACACAGTTTGTGCTAGGCCCAGTTTTCCGGTTTTGTTATTGTACAATAGGTACATAAGACGTATCCATTGGGGAAAACTGGATGAAAAGTACAGGAGACCTCTCTGCTTTATACTATTTTTGCAACTTATTGTGAATCTATAATTCTTTCAAAAGAAAAAGAAAAAAAAAAAAAAGAAGATAGATTGATAAAATTCTAGCCAACTTTTCAGGAATTTAACTCTCAAAAAAAAATGACAATTTCACTTTGCCACTATGAAATTGTAACCAAAATACAACTAGCATTTAAAGTAATGATGCTCTCTGAAAATCTAGTTTCCTCTCTCAGGCCTCACCTACAACACGTGACCCTGAGCTGTGCCATGTCCACAGCATACTGGTTGCCTAAGGTTTGCTCCCTCCTGCCCCAGATGCCCTGGCTCAGTGCCCCACAGCAACGAGTGTATGTCTAGATAAAATAAGCAAATTCTACTCTTTGCTGAGCCATGAAGCATGATCAAGAAGGTAGCTCTAGTGCACAAATATATTTATATAGCCAAGTGCAACATCGGGCAAGTTATATTTCCCCTATTTCCCCTGGTCTGGAATGCCTCCCCCAGACATTTCAACCTGTGCACATGTTATCTGTGCTCCACAGAGCCTGCCTAGAGCCTCCAGCCAGAGGAAACCCCTCCCTCCTGGGCCTCCTTCAGCAATGCAATCGCCTGGACTTGGTCCAAGCCCTAGTTCCACCGTTTTTTGGTTATGTGACCTCCAGTGAGTCACTGAACTGCCCCAAATCCCAGTTCTTTCTTATCGCTAGGGTGGGAAAGAGAATAATACCTGACCTCGGGGGTTGTCATAGAGCACAAATAGGAATTCATTTTTAACCCATAGCGCAGTGCCTAGCATACTGCAAGAATTCAACAAATATTATTACTTAATATAATATTATATTTTTACAAATCCTACCTCCTCCCAAGACCACAAGCCCCTTGAGAGCAGGGATTCTATTTTGTCTTTTTAATCCTCTAATGTAAGCACACGGACTAGTACTTCACATGAAGAAAATGCTAAATTTTTAAAACAAATGACAGTCCTTTCTCCATTTGTTCATACAATGTTCTTTCAATTACATTCTCTATTTTGAACCTCAGAACTGTTATCAGTGAGATAGACAAGGTGGGTAGCAGGTTCCTTTTAGATAAGGAAGCTGAAATACTGAGAGGGACTAGGTCTCAGACTCCTTGTCTAACAGCTGTTCCATTGTACCCACTATCTCTTAGCAAAGAAGAACTGATGGAGTCGAAAATCAGATCCAACCTTTAATGCAGACAACCTACAAGCCTCTGCCCATTTCACTCCCTCCCACCCTCAGCAGACATCTTACTGACACCTCCTCTGTGCCAGCACCATGCCAGTGCCGTGAATGGGGCCAGGATGAACTCCTCAAGGTGTTCAGCCCTCAGGGAGAACAGTACTGATGACTTTTGTGCATGAAGTAGTTGAAACAGTGAAGAATTTCACATATACATGGATTTGGATCGACACAAAGTTGGGGAAAACTGAACTGTCCCTGCCAGGGTGAGTCAGGGAAGACTTCCCAGAGGCAGCAACATAAAGTTATGCCTGTGCCCTCCCATACTTCTTACCATTTCCTTCTCTGGGGCCTTTCTTGTTGTCTCTGATGTCTTATCAGAGTCAAGGTCATTATTCACTATCTTGGTTTCTAGACACTTTAAAGAATAACTGTCAGCCTCCCCTCAGCCTTTGAATGTAGATAAGTAGTATTAACTCTCTCAGGACAAAATCACCACATTCTGGACAGATTTCAGCATTTTTAGCCTAGGTTTTCAGTTATTACAGGACAGGACATCAAGAATCAGAACCTACCAAAATCATTGGAGGAACAAGATGCCAGTTGGTGGGTAACAGGATTGTAGGAGACACACTGTATAGAATCATTGTGCCTGGGAAGTAAACAACTGTAGATTATTATGCAGCAAACCACAAATGTCTGAGTGGCTACAACTGAAGATTTTAAGGATAAGCCCATAGCCTCTTACTATACACCACATGCTCTTCGGCAAGTGACCAACAAAAAGCACAGGGATTAATTTTCCTTCTCCTGGATTGCCCCCCTCCTACCATTTTCATTACCGCCCATGATCCTGGCCCAGCTTTAACACCACCTCCTCTGGGACTGTCATGCTGTACACCTCCAGTTTGTGGGCTGAGGAGATAATGATGTAAAGCACCTAGCCTAGTGCCAGGTACAGAGCAAGTGCTGTTACTCTTACTGTTCTGAGGAGGCCTGAAAATACAGGATGGAGGTGCAATGAGGACATTACAGGCCATGATCTGGAAATGCAGCAAATGCTTAGACAACAATAAAAACTGAGCAAGTCATGGTGTCTCAGCCCCAGTTTTATCCCTTCTGGGTAACACTTTACTCACAACCTCACTCATTGATTCAGTTATTGATTCATTCAAAAATTGTTTGTTGATTTGCATACCCATGTTCATAGCAGCACTATTCGCAATAACAAGAGGTGGAAGCATCCCAAGTGCCCATCAACAGATGAATGGATAAACAAATGTGGTCTATACATACAATGGAATGTTATTCAGCCTTAAAAAGAAAGGGAATTCTGACACGTGCTACAACATGGATGAACCTTAAGAACATTACGGTAGTGAAATGACCCAGTCACAAGAAGACAAATAGTGTATGACTCTATTTATATGAGGTACCTAGAACAGTCAAATTCATATAGACAGAAAGTAGAATGGTGGCTGCCAGGGGCTGGTCAGGAGAGAGGAAAGGGGAGTTAGTGTTTAAAAGGTATAGAGTTTTAACTTTACAAAATAAAAAGAGTTTTGGCAATTGCACAACAATATAAATAAACTTAACACTACTGAACTGTAAATTTTACAAATGGTTAAGATGATAAATTGTACGTTACGTATATTTTACCGCAATTTAAAAGAAAAGAAGCAGGGCATGGTGGATTATGCCTGTAATCCTAGCACTCTGGGAGGCCGAGGCAGGAGGATCGCTAGAGCTCAGGAGTTCGAGACCAGCCTGCGTAAAAGCGAAAATTTATCTCTACAAAAAATAGAAAAATCAGCCAGGCATGGTGATAAACAGCTATTGTCCCAGCTACTCGGGAGGCTGAGGCAGGAGAATCGCTTGAACCCAAGAGTTTGAGGTTATAGTGAGCTAGGATGACACCACTGCACTCTAGCCAGGATGACAGAGCGAGACCCTACCTCAAAAAGGAAACAAAAAAAGGCAAAGAAAAAAAATTGTTTGTCGAGTACCTATTACGGCCAGGCATTGCACTAGGTACCAGGGACCTAAGAGTGAGTAAAGAACAGATACAGTGTGCATCCTCACGGTGTTTACAGTCTGGTAGGCAATGCTGATCAATCACCAGAATAAATGCGAAACTAGAAATGTAAGAAATGCCGCAAAGGAGACTCACCTGAGTCTAGAGGGGCAGGAAAGGCTTTGCAAAAAAAGCAACGTCTAAGTCTGAGATCTGCAGGGTAAGTAGGGGCTAACTAGTGGAGGAACATGGGGAGAACATGAACAGGGCCCCTACAGTGAGAGAAGGCCTGGAGCAGACTGACTCCAGGTTTCTGGCTTTTGACACTGGGTGGATGTAAGGCCATTCCCTGAGACAGGGACATTGGAAGAGGACAGGTTGGAGGTGGGTGGAATCTGTGATATCAGATTAACTGAGATGAGCTATTGAATATACCTAGCCCAATGCTGTACTGGCTAACCTAGTAAGTGCCCAAGAAATATTCATTCACTTATTCACTACCCGACTTTCCTAGACACCACCCCCACCCCCAATAACATAATTTCAACTTCAAAGAAAAAAGTTTTTCCTTACACCTTTTCTTTTTCTCTTTCTTTCTCTCCCTCCCACCCCCCGGCCGAGACAAGGTCTCACTAGCCTAGGCTAGTGGCATCAGAGTGCAGTGGCATCTTCATAACCTGCTGCAGCCTCAAACTCCCAGACCCAAGTAATCCTCCTGCCTCAGCCTCCTGAGTGGCTGGAATTACAGGTGTGTGCCACCACTCCCAGCTAATTGTTAAATATTTTGTAGAAATGGGGTCTTTGTTATTCAGACTGGTCTTAAACTCCTGGCCTCAAGTGATCCTCCTGCCTTGGCCTCCCAGAATGCTAGAATTACAGGAATGAGCCACTACGCCTGGCCCCCTAACATCTTTTCTAAGGGGCTTTTGCTATAACTACTCAGTAAGAGTCAAACTAACAATACTATACACCTAAATGGTTACTTACGTGTACTTCAGAATGCCTTCCAGTTTTGATGTCCAGATAATAACACTTTTGTCAGCTGATCCAGAAGCAAAGCGCTGACCTAAAAGTGTTTTTAAAAAGAAAATTCTCACATTTATTTTAAAAAGCATTTCCCAGAAAGAATTTCTTAGAAAACCAGTTCTTTAAGGTACGTAGTAAGTGTCAGCTTCCTCTCTACTACTTCTTATCAGTCCTGGGAGGCAGTATTCTGGAATCAAGATGTTTGGGTTCCAAACCTGCTCTGTCCAGCACTGAGTAAACAAAGATATACTGAGGGCCTACTACATGCAGGAATCATGTTCCATGCTAAGGATCAAGTAATGATTGAAACTCCTATGATCCCTGCTTTCAAGAAGTTTAGTCTAGTGGAGGAAATAGGTGCTAAATTAAATTAATCCAATGCAAATACAATGTGGTAAGAAAAGACATGGATCTTATGAAAGAGAATAAGGGGGACCTAATTTACTTTTTTATTTAAATTTTTATTTTATTTGACAAATAATATTTATTTATGAATTACAATGTGATGTTTGGTACATGTACACACTGTAGAATGATTATATTAAGCTAATTAACGTATCTATCACCTCAGATACTTATTTTTTTATAGTGAGAACATTCAAAATCTATTCTTTCGGCATCTTTGAAATATACACTATTATTAACTATGATCATTATGCTGTGCAACAGATCTCAAAAACCTACTGCTCCTGTCTGACTGAAACTTTGTACCCTTTGGTCAATATCTCCTAGGGGACACAATTAGATAAGGGAAAGCTTCTCTGAGGATGAGGTTCTTCCATGGATACCTAAATGATGGGCAGAGGTTAGGCAGGTGCAAAGAGAGGAGTAAGACCTATCCACATGGACAGGACAGATGTGCAAAGGCCCTGAAGCAGGGAAATCCCAGCATGTTTGAGGGGCCAAGAAGCAGCGAGTATGGAAAAGAGATGGGTGGCAGAAGGATTTCTAGGGGCTTCAGGGTCACAGTATAGATCTTGCTCTCTATCCCAGAGCAATGGGAAGCCAAAGAAAGGCTTTAAACATCAGATTTCCATTTTCACACTACATAGCCTTTATGAAAGAATGGACTGGAGAGAGGCAACATATACCAAGTAATTGCTTATTAATTGTATTGTTACAGGTTTACAAGCATTAGAAAGAGGATCGGGGTATCATGGCAGCAAACAATAGGAAGCCTTCACCTACCCTGGTGAGAGATGAGGATTAACAGGTAAGCACGGGCCAGATTTTGTACCTTGTTAAGGATTTTTAGACTTTATTCTTAGGGCCAGTCACTGTTCTCTGAGCCTCAAATGTTTTCATCTGGAACACAGAGCCATAATAATACATGCCTCAGAGGCTCTTTGTGAGAGTCAACTAAGGCAATATCTGTAAAATACTTTTCACAGTGGCTGAAACATTAGGTAGTAGTGTGAGCCACAGGACATTGCTGCAAATAATAAACAAATGGAAGCTGCTCTTACTTATTATTTCTGTCACTCCTCTCTCATACTGGTAGACAGCAGGTGATGAAAAGTATGGGCTCTGGACTCAGAGTCGCTAGGTCAGAATTCCTAGTGATGTCACTGACCAGCAGCATGACCTGGAACATGCTACCGAACATCTCTGTGCTTTCATTTCCTCATTTAAAAAATGGAAACAATAATAGTACTTACCTCATAGTTGACGTGAAAAGTAAATGAGAGAGAGAGAGAGAGAGAGAGAGAGTGTGTGTGTGTGTGTGTGTGTGTGTGTGTGTATACACACACACAGTTGACCCTCAAACAACACAAGTCTGAACTGTGCAGGTTCAGATTTTCTTCTGCCTCTGCCACCCCTGAGACAGCGACACCAACCCCTCCTCTTCCTCCTCCTCCTCAGTCCATTCAACATGAAGACAATGAGGATGAAGACCTTTATAAAGATCCACTTCCACTTAATGAATAGTAAATGTATTTTCTCCTCCTTACAATTTTCTTAACAACATTTTCTTTTCTCTAGCTTACTTTATTGAAAGAATACAGTATATAATACATATAACATACAAAATATGTGTTAGTCAATTGTTTATGTTATCGATAAGGCTTCTATTCAACAGTTGGCTATTAGTAGTTCAGTTTCAGGGAAGTCGAAAGTTATACACAGATATTCAACTGCGCGGGGGGTCAGCACCCCTAGCCCCCATGTTCAATAGTCAACTGTGCATATATTGCTCACAACTGTGCCTGGAATAGAATCAATGCTTTAAAAAATTAGCTATTATTATATAGTAGTTCTTCATATTATTTTATATTGATTTTCTTGAGTAAAAAAACTATGTCTTACCCGCTTTTGTATCATGGTTGCTTATTAAATACTTACTGAACTTAAGGGAGAAATCAGAATATAAGCAGACTTAAAGAACAAAACCATAATTCAAAGTATCTCAGTTTTCAGTATAAGGGGAAAAGACCAGTTTAGATGAATTATAAGACTTCTGAATCATATAGCATGGTATACTAGGAAGAACGGGGGCTCTGCAGTCAGAGGACCTGGGTCAGGCCCAGCTTGGCCACTGTCACCTGTAATTACCCCAAGCCTGTTTTCTCATCTTTGAGAAGAGGTAAGAGTCCCCTCACTACCTGCTTCAGAGGATTCTTGGGAAGATCAAATGAGATGTGCATGTCAGGACTCTGCGAAATGCTGTGGAGATGCCACTGCTGGCGAGTCATACTCTGACTTCCTCCAGTGCCCTACTGGTGTCGCAGGTCAAAGAGCCCCTCTACGCTTATGAACTCCAGAGGCCCAACAGCCCTTATGTACCTACTGGGTCTTGTATTAGGTCCTGGTCTGGCCCAGCCCAAGTTCCTCAAAGGCCAGTATGATAAAACAGAAACAGTTCAGCTTTTCAGGCTCCCTCCTAATAGGTCTCCCCACCACATTACTGTGAACTTGAACTCAAACACACACATAAAATGTGACTATCATGGCATAACACAGCTGACAAGGAAGCAGGACATTAGTGTTATCTTTGGGCCAACTGCTGCATGACCTTAGCAAGTCAATTGATTTCTCTAGGTCTTCAGGTAGGTCTCAAGTGAAGAGATTGGGCTAAATCAGACTAAAACTCCATGCATGAAATTTTACATCTACACAAATTATGTGCATTTTTCTAGAGAGGGGTCTGTAGCTTTCATCTGACTCTCAAAGAGGTCTGTCATCCAAAAGAAGTTAAAAACCTGAGGCCTGAATACTCTCCAAGAATCCTTCAAGCACTATAACATCCAGACTTTGTGACTTCTCAGCAGTGGCCACAGAATGTTATCTCTAATCCTATATCCACTGGACACATGAGGAAACAGACTCAGAGAGACTCAATAATCAGCTCAAACTCACAGAGCTTGTGGTGTTGGGCTAGGGTTGGAACTCAGACTATCTCACTTCAAAACCCATGTTCTTCCCACTAATCCCACACTGTGGAGTAGCATGGATTCATTTTTAACTCTCAATTTCATGTACTCATTCTCTAACCACCACCTCCCCTCCCTCCTAACCCACCTGGGGACCCAACTGCAATAATCCTTCAATCTCATCAGAACCTGCTACTTCTCCATTGTGGTTTTCTCTCCCCTCATCACTCGGCCAATGTTTCGAGGTCAATGTATGTAATAACTCCTTCGTGTATACCCTCTGCTCCTCCCACTTTACCTTCAGACTGCTTGCAAAACCACCTCTGGTTAAATCCACTTCTTCCACCCCTTTATCTATGCAGCTCTCAAAGTGGCTAGAGGAAAAGACACAATCATGCCAACTGATCTCACTTTCAATTCATGATTACAACCTTCGAGTGGGCCCTTCATGTCACCAGTGGTCTCACTATACCTCCTGTTCTATTCATTGTCCCACTGTCTAGGCAGTGATTTTACACTTTTTCCTTTCTCCCCAACTCACGAATACCTCCTTCCCCATCCTCACTCTCAGTTGATGTTGCTTCCTACTTCACTGAAAAAATGGAATTTCCATTAGACTCCTGCTACCACACTGCCCACCTGCTGGCCTCTGCAGCTCCTACCATGCCCCTATCTAAAGCAAATACCCCGCCTATGCCCTAGATCCCATCTCCTCTTGCCCACTCAACAACTTTGATCCAGCAATTCTTTACCGTCTCCTACATCATCAACTTTTCTCAGCTACAATATGTCCCAAAGTGAACTGCTCATCTTCCACTGTAAGCTTTCTCTCCTGCAGCCCTTCCCATCTCAGTGAGGGGCAACTCTGTCCTTTCAGTCACCCAGGTCAAAAACCCTGGAGTCATCCTTGTCTCCTTCTTCTTCACACCCCATATCCAATCTGTCAGGCAATCCTATTGGCTCCACCTCTCAATATAACCAGAATCTGACCATTTCTCACCACTTCCTCTGCCCCTACAAAGTCTGAGCTACCATCACCCCTTGCCTGGATGACGTTTCCTCACTCATCTCCCTGCCCTAACCCTCACCTCTTGCAGGTTGTTTCCAACACAGAAGCTAGAGGGATCTTTTTATTTTTTTGTTTGTTTATTTGTTTATTGTTTGAGACAGTCTCACTCTGTCGGCCAGGCTGGAGTGCAGTGGTGTGATCATAGTTCACTGTAGCCTTGAACTCCTGGGCTCAAGGGAACCTCCCACCTCAGCCTCACAAAAAGCTAGAACTACAGGCACACACCACCATACCTGCCTATTTTTTTTAATTTTTTGTAGAGATGGGGGTTTCACTATGTTGCCCAGGCTGGTCTTGAACTCCTAGCCTCAAGCAACCCCCTGCCTAGGCCTCCCAAAGTGCTGGAATTACAGGCATGAGCCACCATGCCAGCCAAGAAGGAAAAGATCTTTTAATTTATAAATCAAATCAGATCCCTCCTCTGCTGAGAACCTTTCAGCGGTTCCCTATTTTCACTGAGGACCAAAGCCAAAGTCCTTATGATGGCCCACATGATCTGGCTACCCACGTCTGTTACCTCTTTATCCTCATACCCTACAACTCCCTCTGATTCTCTCTGCCCCAGCTCCTAGTAGGCACTCTCCCACCTGAGGGCCTCTGCAATGGCTCTTCCCTCTGCAAGGAGCTCTGTTCCCCCAGATGCCCACTGCCAGAATCTCACTGCCCCTTGACTTCAGGTCTTTGCTCACCTGTCCCATCTCAATGACCCACCCTCACTACCCTACTCAATACTGCACCCAACCCCTTGTCCCTCCCCAGAGCTCTCAAACCCCATTATTCTGCTCTACTTTTTCTTCTTCCGTAACACTTGTTGCCTTCCAGCATACTGCTTAATTTACCTATTTAACTATGTTTACTGTATGTCTTTACTTATATACTCTTCCTCCCTCACTCCTCCCCCTACCCCACCCTACAGAACATAGCAACCCCATAAGGGGAGGGACCTGTGTCTGTTTTTTCTCTGATGTATCTCAAGCACCTTGAACAGTGCCTGGCACACAGATGGCCCTCAATAAATACTTGTTGAACTGAATGGTTGAATTAAGTCTAAACAACTTCATTATCTTCTGAACCTGCAAGCTGTATTTTTGGCTTACTAAAAATAATTAAAGAGTGGCTAAGGAGAAAAATGACAGTTATGAGGCCATCACAAAGACTGGAAACCCAGAACAGCCTCTTACCATCCTTCGCATATGCCACACAGTACACAGTGTCTTTGTGTCCCTTGAGGGGCTGAAGTAAGGTGCCATCAGATGTGTCATAAACCTGGCAAAAAACAGACAAAAGTACAGATTATCCATGTAATACCTATTAGTCAGGATTCCTGCAGCGTTGCTACTGCTCTTTTTGTTTTTATAAAAAAACTTTTGTCAATATTCTAAATTTGTATCAAAGAAAACCAGCACTGCAAAACCAGAGAGAACATGACTTAAAGTTGGGTAACCAAGAAGTGGAGGTCCCAATTCTATGCACTACGTGAACAGGAACAGACCATTAATCCTCGAGAATCAAAGGTTTGATTACTTACTCCATGGAAATGTTCTACAAACTTCACTCATTCTTATATGAATTTGGATATATGACCAATCTAGGCAGGCCCTCCTAAATAAACCAGAACATACAAAGAGCCAGCTACAACATGATTACATTTTAGTGCTAGCCCACCCCCTGATATCAACATCATAGAGAGATGTTTCATATATGCTACCAAGAGTTTAAAAGTCACAGACCTGAACTCTGGGTGCAAGTAGGAGGGAGTGTTATAAAACATCTGTAATGTGGATTTGGGACATGTGATAGCTGTGTAACATCCATCAGTATGTGGAGATTTAAAAAACACACCATCTGAGAAATCAAGGCGAAACTTTCCAAAACGGATAGAGTGTTGGAGAAGATAATCTATGAAGAAATACTAAAAGGACTGGATTGTTTACCCTGGAGAGAAGCAGTCTGTGGAACAATTTAACCATGGTTTTAAGATTATGCAGTTACCATACAGAGAATGGAGATCAGTCAGTCTGCATATCTAGAGACAACAGAGAACAGGAAGTGGATTTACGCAGGAGGAAGAAGTGATCATACAAAGGTTTTTAGGTCAAACAAAGAGTTCTCTGAAAATTACTTTTATACACTGGGATAGGTTCCAGAGGGACCTGTGTTCTTTGAAAATATGAAAAATAAGACAGTACCCATATGGAATTGTTTAGGTAGGCCAATGTATAAAAGTTGGGGTCAGGCTAACTGGCTTTTCACGGAGGGAGTGCCTTCAGTTCTGTTGCTTGAATTTTTCTGGGGACAAATATGTGAACCGACACTAGCCCAGTTTTAAAGGCATTTTGATTAATTGTTTTTAATTCTTTCATGGGTGTCTCAAAGTAAAAAGGGAAAGATTAATGACTCCAAAGGAAGTACTGTTCACAGGTTCCTATCTGATAGACAGTTTACTTACCTGTTTTAAATAGCCCTTTTCCTTCCCTATTAAAAAGTAATGACTAGTTTTTAGCCCTTGCATTTTTATCTCAAAAAAAGAGTCAAATTTCAGAGTGCTTACAAGAGGGAGGGGGGAAAAAAAGCACTTAAAAAGGAAACTCAGAAAAAATCCTACCAGTAATCTGTTTCCTGCAGCCAAAATCAGTTGAGTTCCATCGGGCTTAAAAGCGAGGTCGTATATACTAAACAGGAGACAAGACAAAAAGACAATTAGGAACCAAAATGATGAGGTCTGCTAATGGCCAGGAAAAGCAAACTTCCATTATGAAACACTGAGTATGTGTTGAGGGAAAAAATAATGGCTAAGAATTGCATTTGATTGCAAATTCCATTCAACCACCACACTTTGGCAGCCCATTCAATCAAGATCCACTGGTCAGTTAGCTCTTGGTCCCAATTTCCTCTTGTCCGGAAGTCAGAGGCCAGAAATGATTCAAAGGGTCAACAGTTGAGGGCACTAACCGTTCTAATAATACCATAAAGTCTAGACAACCTTAGAGAATGTGTGAGGGCTAGTAAACCCACACAGATACTTACTGAGTGCCTCTTAGGTGCCAGGTACCAACAACTATGGGTAGATCATAGTCCCTCCCTGCCCTCAAGGAAATCACCATCCAGTGGGAAGGTACGAATCAGAAACATTCACAAAGAACTACCGTAAGTCATCAATTCTAAGGCATATATTTTTTCACATTTTATCATCTTTAAGGTTGTGATGCATCTTATAATCCATGATATGTCTGTTTAACTGGTAGCATTTTTTGCTTTCTTATTGATAATGCAAAATAACAGTATTTTATAATCAATGACCTCCCAGATTGGGTGAAATATAGAATATTGTGACAAAAGCTTTAAGAGATACACTAAAACATTGATTACAGTCCTCAAAGGAGGAGTTTTTAATGGTGAGATGAGGCAGAAAAGGAAGGTTGAGAGAGCCTGAGTGCAGCCATTTTGGCCGATACCAGACCCTAACCACCCTGAACAAGGAAGTCACCAGCAAGTCGGCCACCCAGGACCACCCAAGAATGGACAAATTACTAAATTTACGAACAGTTCACCTTACAAACTATTTGTGCTTACTTTTCTTTTTTTTCTTTTTTTTTGAGACACACTCTTACTCTGTCACCCGATGGCATCAGCCTAGCTCACAGCAACCTCAAACTCCTGGGCTCAAGCAATCCTTCCACCTCTGCCTCCCAGAATGCTAGGACTACAGGTGTGAGCCACTATGCCCGGCCTGTGCTTACCTTTCTATGACAGCAGTTTATGGTCTGACCTCAGGACAATGCTGATCACGTATGGGATTTCTGGACACATAAAAACATTACCATTGTTCCATGAGGTGTCCCTTTCCTGCTGAGGAAAAGACCCCTACTCTGTCTGTGGAGTAGGATTTGTTGTCTGTCGATAAACTTTCCCGTAGCTAGTTGGCTCAATATTAAATTCTTTCCAATGTGAAGCCAAGAACCCATTTGGCAAGTTCAGGAGACTTTCTTGCCTTCATTGCCACACCCCCTGCATCGTTTTGATTTGAGGAAAGGATCAGAAAAAGCTTCAGGAAGAAAACAATATTTTTAAAAGGTAGGACTTTTGAGACATGTAAGAGGAGATTGGGTAGGTAGGTACAACATTTCAGGCAGAGAAAACAGAACAAGCAAAGACACAAAGGTGGGGAATAGCAAGTAATCTAAATAATCTAATTTGACTGAAACATTTGGCTATGTGTAGGGAGAAAGAATGCTAGAAAAACACGTTGGAGACATATTACGAAGATTCCTGAATGCCGCAGGCTGAGGATATCATTGGTTCAGATGATTCTGGTAAGAATGTATCAAGACAGCACTGTCAAAGCCGCCTGTTGTAAAAGTTTAACATGGATAAACTCGCCTGGTACTTGTTAGTAATCTAAAAATGCACTCTCAGTGACAGTACTTGGAGCCCTCACCCCAGCACTGTGCTGAGCTCTTCAAATGCACTATTTTGTTTCATCCTCACAATAATTCTGTGAGGTAGGGATTATTACTCTAGTTTATAGATAAGGACACCAGGGCTCAGATTTCGGTCAAATACCTCACCCAACGTCACATGACGGGCAAATGAAAGGGCCAGGATATCAACTCAGGTCTGACTCTAGAGCCTGTGCTCTTAACCACTATGCTATGTTGCCTTCTACTCCCTATCTGTTACCCTTAATACTTGAATAAAAATAACAGTAGCTACCATTTATTGAACACATTGATTACTGTGTGTGCCAGGTACAGTTTAAATGCTTTACATGCATTATTCAACCTCAAAACAACCTTATTTTGCAGACGAGAAAATTAAGGCACAAAGAAGTTAAATAACTTGCCTGAAATAAAACTGCTAGTGACTGGAGGTGGAGCCAGGATTCAAACCCAGGCAGTCTGGCTCTGAAGACCATGATCTAACCATTATGCTCTGTGGCCTTCATTATCGTGATTAGCATATGTCACAGTAGACAAAAAACTAGCAATAATTTTCATCCCTTATTAACAGCAATGAAAAAAAAAGGTATTATCTACCTACTGAAGGAAGGCATTACATGAAGAATTCAGAAGTTTTTTGTATAGGCTCTATTGACCTCAGAAGCTTCCTTTAATAAAAACTCTTCACAATTATTCAACAGTAAAGCATTTTTAAAGAGTGTAAACTTACATTACCTAATTTGGTCCTTCAGACAACGTAATGCAGGAGAAAGGACAGGCACCACTGTACCATTTTTAACGATGAGGAAACTAAAGAAGAAACAGTCAAGTTGTTTGTCCCCATCACACAGCTGGCTGATGAAGAAACTGGAACAAGGGTGATGGTGACATCCTTTCTAGCTGGGCATCCTTCTGGACAAAAGCAAACTCAGGCCCTGAGTTCTTCAGCTTCCTCACCATTGTGTGGTAACAGACCTGGGCCTTCCTTATTTCTTATGCTTTCTTTCTCTGAGCCTGGGGGCAATTTCCTTGGCACATTTCATTCTGAGAAGCAGAGTGGCAGACAGAAAAGTCAAGGGTACCTGGGGCCAGAAAGCTGACTTCCTATCTGATCTTTCATTCTCACCTACAAAACAAGCACAGAGAGGTGCCCTCTCACCTCACAGGGTACACAAGCCAGTCTTATACAGAGCACCTACACCTGTGGATTGCTGTCATGGTGTATGAGATATGGGAGGGGGTCTGTACCTCTCATCTGTAGTCATCCTTGGTCATGTAGTTTCCTTTCTGCCTTGTACACATATGAGCTCATCAAAGTGGTTCCTGTGTGGCCTCTTCTTCATAAGGGTCATTTGGGATTGAATTATCAGAAAATCATTTCTGAGTGTCTTATCTGGGCCAAGCCTGAACTACTAATAGCTTCCTCTCAGATGTTAAAATTCATTTTATGTGAATTTCTTGAAATTTGCCTTCCTAAAATATAGCACATATGTCTGATTTGCCCCAATCTAAACTCTTACTGTACTTAAAATCAGTACAGTTCAGCAGGGCATGGTGGCTCATGCCTGTAATCCTAGCATTTTTCGAGGCCAAGGTGGGAGGGTTGCTTGAGGCCAGGAATTCAAGGCAATGTATCGAGACCTCAGACTGTGTCTCTATAAAAAAGCAGAAAAATTAGCTGGGCATAGTGGCGCATACCTGTAGTTCCAGCTACTTGGGAAGCTGAGACAGAAAGATCACTTGAGCCCAGGAGTTTGAGGTTGCAGTGAGTTATGATGACACCACTGTACTCTAGCCTGGGCAACAGAGTGAAACCATGTCTCAAAAAAAAAAAAAAAAAAAGAATCTGTACAGTTCAGTTTAACTCTGAATTAAAATACATAGTCTTTTATATTTTACATTGTTTTAGATACTATCTTGTCCCTTTAATTACAGTCATATGCAATTCAAGGGCAATGACCATGTTTTATACATTTGTGGACGCATGGTGCAAAGCACTGTCCTAGACACACAATAAATATAATCGATAAACTGACAAGATTTTATCTTGAATCCTCAGACTTTAATTGCATTATGAGATCACAGATACTCAGAACTGGAAAGGACTCTAGACCTCATTTTGCAGCCCAACTCCCCCGCCAGGGCAAGAATTCCCTACAGATGGCCATCTGGCCTCTGCTTGATTGAATACTCCAGGGCTGAGGAGCTCACTCATCTAAAGGCAGTCCGTTCTACTATAGGATGAGTTTCTCTCTCTATCTGCTCCCTTTTACGAAAAAGACAGTCAAAAAATAAATTGTCAGATTCCATTGCAGAGAGATAGAAGGTGAGTCCTGCAAATTGCCCTCTGCCTATCCTGCACCCACCCCACTATAAACTGAAGTCCCAAAGTGCCTCTCCAAAGCCTGCACAATCTGACCCAGCCCACTTACTTGCTTTGTAATCTTATACAAATTATGTCATCTCATTAAATCTTAATTTCTTCATTTGTAAATGAGATAAAAATTCCAACCTCACAGGTGTTTTGGAGATTAAACAGATGATGTGTGCAAACAGATCTGTCCTATAGCAAGTACTCAGTAAATACTAGCTGGTATGAATGGAGAGATATAGCAGATGCTAGCCTGATTGGAATAAGGTGTGCTAGCCTAATAAAGCATCATGGCTGAGATGAACCTGGAGCAGTGCATTTAAGGGAGAAAATAAGGGAATTCACAGAATAAGAGAGCATTTAGGAAGCATCTTTGAGTAGGAAAACTGAATTTTTGGCTGAGCTGAAAAGTATAAATTTAAATGTTTCAAGCCTGAGGGAAGAGGATGAGGAGGACAATCTAGCAAAATGCACAATTTGACATGGAAGGTAATTGAGAATCACTCTAGGTTTACGAAAAGTAGAGTAACAGGATGACAACAGCAGGTCTTGAAAAAGAGAGTTCCTGCTGCTAAACAAAGGTTAGACTGGAAGCAAAAGAGCAGACCAGGAGACAATGGCTGATTCAGTTGTGGAGGACTAATCTTTGATATCTGGGATTTTTTTTAGTTCTACTATCTACTTTTCATAGTTTTTTGTTTTGTTTGTCTCATTCGGGGCTATCAGCTGGCTTATCTAGCAGCCATTGGGATTGCTGGTCTATGGAACTCCTACACCCCTTTAGGGTGTTTCAAACCTGTTACGGGCCAGAAACCAGATCACTAATCTTCACTCATCATTCATTCACTCACTTCTTCATTCATTCATGAATACATCAGTCCATCAAATAGTAACAATAACTGCTAACTTGACTAGGCTGGAAACATTTGGAAATGAGTAAGACATGGCCATTGCCTATAAAAGGGTTTATAGACTTTGGGGATAAACAAATTAAAAAATAACTCTTACACTCGACAGACTCTAAGTTACTACAAGAGAGGAATGAACAAAATTCTGTGCCAGGGGTTGAAAACAGAGCAAATCAGGCTGCATTTGGCTAGCAAATGTTTTGTTTGGCCCATACGGTGTTTTATTTTGTTTTGTCAGATTAGGTGCCAATATGTAAAAATTAGGACATTTCACATAAAAACCCAGATTCCTAGCTTCTGGTAAAAACAGGAAGATCTGAGCATACTAGGCCAAATTCCTGCATGGTGGTAATTGGCAGGAGCTGAGCAGCAGCTGCCCCTTTTAGGCAGCGCACAAGCTCTTCAGTTTGCCACACTCCTTGCCACCCTCTATTACTCTCTGACATTGAAGCCAAATATTCAGTTGCCAGTTATCACTAGCTTGTGCTACGGGTACTTTTGTAATAGAGTTAAAAGAAAAGTAAAATGAGTTTTTCTTTTTTTACTCAAATCTCTCTTAAAAGTAAAAATGAAAGATACACTAGTACGGCTATGTGTTTCAAGAAAAGTGGGATATAGAAGAATATTCCTAGGGAAAACAGACAATTCCTTGTTTTAAGATGCAAATAAACATTTCCCGTTTATGTTACCTGCCTGATTCCCGCAAACATTTGAGTTTCCCACCTCTGTAACACAGGGGAAAAATTAATGTTAGTGGCTGAGAGTACTGGCTTTGGAGTGAGGAACACCTGACCTTGAAAGCTGGCTCCACCACTCACTTGCTGTGTGACCTTGGCAAATTATCTACCCTCTCTATGCTTCAGTTTCTCATATGTAAAATAGAGGTAATCATAGTACCTACCTCAGAGGGTTGTTGTGATGAGACAATGAAATAAAGAAACATGAAGTTCTCAGCAAGTGCCTAGCACATAGCAAAGCATTAGGTATCACTAGTGCAGAGCACAAAAGAGAGAGGACCCATCTACAAAGGGAGCCTTAAATGATGTTTAGGATTTCAATTAGAAGAGATGAGGAAAGAAGGCATGCTTTATGCAGACAAAGGCCTCAGAAAAGACAGAAAACAAATGGCAAGTATCCTGTCCCAGTGGCCAAAATCGAGGCTTCACAACGAAGCTGAAAAGATCATGTAGGAAGATTTTGAAAGTCAGGCTGAGAACTAGCCAATAAGTCAGTATTTCCCAAAATGTACCATTGTATGATTAACTTAGGTGATAAAAATGGAATAGGACATTAAATAACATTCAGTCCTATGGTGAGGAAGTCATTCTCCTTCGATTCTTTTTCAAACATTTTATGGAATATTTTCTTTTTTGAAACAGAGTCTCACTCTGTCACCCCAGCTGGAGTGCAGTGGTGTTATCATAGCTCACTGCAACCTCAAACTCCTGAGCTCAAGCGATCCTCTTGCCTCAGCCTCCCTAGTAGGGGGGACTACAGGCGTGCGCCACCATGCCCGGCTAATTTTTCTATTTTTAATAGAGACGGGGTCTGGCTCTTGCTCAGGCTGGTCTCAAACTCCTTGCCTCAAGCAATCGTCCAGCCTCAGCCTCCCAAAGTGCTAGGATTACCTGAGTGAGCCACCTCGCCAGCCCATTCTTTTTCAAATTTTTTAACTTAGAGGAAATCTTGGTTTGATGCTCATTTTAAGCAGCTTCCTGACCATACTTGCCAATATCCAGTTTTAGAGACAATAGACCTCAGGTTTAAAGGCTCTGTCGCAACAGTATCTAGCTACAACTTACTCTGTTTGTTTCTCCCTGCTTTAACTTCTACAATTATCTGGCACTTACACAGCCAACGATACTGATTTTCATAAATGGAGAAATAAAGTTTCCACGTAAAATGTAAAATCACATTTAACCGAAAATAAGTGAGACAATTTAGGAAAAAACGTCAAGTAAACAAGAGTATGGGTAATATGTGGACGTTGCAAAAAAAACTGTGACAGTGTTTCAGAAACACTGTTGTGGGTACAAGAGGAGGCCAGGACGGATTTTGAGTAAGGGAGCGACAAGATCAGATCACGATTATGTATAGAACAACTTCACCAGGCCACCTCACGCGTGGCACTTCCCTTTGCCCCCTCTCCAACCCGCAGACGTCTCTCTACCCGCCACGGGCTGGGACTGCGACCGGCAGCCTCCCAGGCCTGGGGTTCGTGCCTCAGCACAGGCCGCAGGCCCGTTGCCCCTGACAACCATGGTGGTTCGCGCAGAGACTCCCGCCATCCCCGCCGGGGCTCAACCTCCCGCTCCTCCCTGACTGCTCCGCTCCTCACCACTGCTCAACTTTATCTCTCCAAGTCAACACGGCTCTCATCGCGGCTTCGCTCACGCCTACGGCCCCTCCTCCAAGCCTCAGCAACAGGCGCCACTCTGCCGGCCACTTGGGCTACCTGCGCTACCCTTGGCAACGCACATGCGCGGTGAGCAAAGCTCGAGCGCGCCTATCTCTGAATGCGCATGTCTAAAAGGGAAGGAGAGAAAAGAAAAGCGGAAGAGGGAACAGGAGCCCAGAAAGCGCAAGCGCAACTAGGGTGCGCGCGATTGGTCGGAGCGGGCGGTGCTCCTTCCCCGACAATGGATTTGATTGGTGAAAGGTGGAAATGGCGGCTGGGGCCGAGGGGGCGGCCGGAAAGCAGCCGTGGTGTCTGGCGGATTTTCACTACCTTCAGAGTTTAGTTTCAGCCCAGCGCCCTGACCTGAGAAGATTTTCACAGCTTACGCGGCTCCACACCCGGGGCGTCGCACGGTTCGGCTCGTTGCTGCAGCCAGAGCCTGTTTGATGGGCACGGCTGGGATGGAGAGTCCGAGCCTGGGGGACGGCAGAGCTGCCCCCGTGGTCACCGCTAGTGAGCGCCAAAGCCCAGACCGGCAGTGTGACCTCCGGCAAGTTATTTTCCCCTTTGGGGCCTCAGTTTCACAATCAGGGGAGTAGATGTGTGGACCTTTCTAACCTTCGATAGAGGGTTGACAGAGACCTCGAGATCCGCAGGTTTAGTTACTAGGAGCTGGGGCGGGAGCTCAGGTACTCTTCCTGTGAGTTCGGCCCTGGGAATCGCCCGACTTCCCAACCCGAAATGATTAGGGGGCTGGGAGGAGCAGGGACGTTTTGTGGTGGAAGGAGAGGTCTGCTTGGGTTGGAAGATCCTAGGAAGACCTTGGAAGAGATGGCATGTTAAGGGGCGCCCCAGAAATGAGAAATAACGGGACACCACAGTCATTTATTGAGTACATGTATATGTATTATATGAGGCTAAGATGATTTACCTACTTTTTTTCAAAACTTAATCCTCAGAGCTGTTACCTTCTTTTTACAGCAGAAACGAGACTGAGGGGTTAAGTAACCTGCTCTTGGACATACAGCTAGTAAATGGCAGAGCTGGGATTTCAGATCAGTCTGTTGACTTTGCAGTTTGTGCTGATTTCACCAAGTTTCTGTTTCCTTATCTCTAAAATTGGAAACTATATCATTTTATAAGATCCATCCAGCACCCCAAAATTGTTTAACCCCAAATTACTCAGAAGACCTTGATTCTAATTCTAGTCAGTCACTCGTTCTTGCTTAGTTTCCCTATTTATAGAAAAGAAGTTGGATTAGATGATCTCTCTAGACCCATCCGCCTTTTAAAATATGTAATTTAGTAATCGAGATGCACTTTACTGAAGTTTTTCAATAATAGTATGGGGGAGGGAAAGTATTAGACCAAGATTTGGTAGAGTTGGGTTCTGGTATCACTTCTGCAAGTAACTTAACTTTTCTGTCACTCAATTTTATCAATAAAATGAAAGTAAACCTTATCCTGCCTACCTCACAAGGTTATCATAAGGATCAAGAATGAAGGAGATTTGAAAATTCTCTATCAGAAATTATTTACCTTTTGGAGGGTTACAACATCTGATGAAAGTGATAGACACTTTCCCCTAGAAAAATGCACAAATATGTAAAGTTTTTATCTCACTTATTTGTAAAGAAGGGGAGGTGACTCACTGACTTATTTAAGCATTTCTTATTGATCCCAGGTTAAGAGCTCAGCTGTTGGTTCATATTCTCCAGTTTATGCTGTCACCAGAAATCTGTATAACAGCCCTGTTCAATGATGAACAAAAAGTTTCTAGCTTGAGCTTTTCATCGTACAAAGATTTCCAGTGCTTTTTAAGTCATACTGTAGAACAGGAAGCTGTTGGAGGACAGAGTCCCATGGCAACAAGACTGGTTCATACTGACTTTAATCTCCCTCTTTCTAATCTGAATAATCCATGTAGTTCTTGCACTGTCATGGATTGAAATGAAATAAGCAGTGGAAAATGTATTTTAAATGAGTTAACCACTTAAATTTTGTTTTTCCAGCAAGGAAGATGTTGTGGGATTGGAAAGAGTAGGAGAAGATGAGAAACAAATGATGATAAAAAGGAACAGTGAGTGTAATCCCCTACTACAAGAACCCATTGCTTCTGCTCAGTTTGGTGGTACTGCAGTGGCAGAATGCCATAAGTCTGTCCCATGTGGATGGGAAAGAGTTGTGAAGCAAAGGTTATCTGGGAAAACAGCAGGAAGATTTGATGTATACTTTATCAGGTAAGCATGCAAGGTGGTAAAGATAGGATAGTTCAAATAATTTTGTCTAGACAGGTAGTGGAAAAGCATAGCAAAAATCTTGGCTTATCTGTATTTTTACCATAAAGCCATTATAGATTCTATTCCTTCAATGTCACGGGTTAATTATATCAAGTTATTTGGGGCCAGTTACACACATATTGTCTCTACTACTGGAATGGTTAATGGGGAGGTTGCACTTAAGTTATATTTTTAAATTTATTTTATACTATAATAGAGGAAACCATTTAAAAGTGCCATTTATCACTCTTTTTTACTTTTAAATGACAGATGCCCATGGCAACATTTGGAAATTATTAGTTAGAAATCTGAAATGTGGTCCAATTCTTTTTAAAAGTCACTTCTAGGCCGGGCGCGGTGGCTCACGCCTGTAATCCTAGCACTCTGGGAGGCCGAGGTGGGCGGATCATTTGAGCTCAGGAGTTCGAGACCAGCCTAAGCAAGAGCGAGACCCAGTCTCTACTAAAAATAGAAAGAAATTAGCTGGACAACTAAAAATATATATATAAAAAAATTAGCCCGGCATGGTGGCGCATGCCTATAGTCCCAGCTACTCGGGAGGCTGAGGCAAGAGGATCACTTGAGCCCAGGAGTTTGAGGTTGCTGTGAGCTAGGCTGACGCCACGGCACTCTAGCCCAGGCAACAGAGTGAGACTCTGTCTCAAAAAAAAAAAAAAAAAAAGTCACTTCTATTTACTAGCAATACATTTCCTTTAATATCATTTTCTAGCCCACAAGGACGGAAGTTCAGATCCAAAACTTCACTTGCTAATTATCTTCACAAAAATGGAGAGACTTCTCTTAAGCCAGAAGATTTTGATTTTACTGTACTTTCTAAAAGGGGCATCAAATCAAGATATAAAGAGTACAGCATGGCAGCTCTGACATCCCAACTGCAAAATGAAAGTAAAAATTCAAACCGGATCCTCAGGACACGAAGCAGGTTCAAAAAAGATGTGTTTCCTCTGCCGAATAGCAGCTTGGAGTTGCAAGATGGCAGAGGACTATCTAACTTTAGTTGCACTCATTTGCGTTTGGAAGAAGGTGAGGGTATTAATGATGTTAACTTCAGAAAGCTTAGAAAGCCCAAAGGAAAGGTGACTATTTTGAAAGAAATGCCAATTAAGAAAACTAAAAATGGATGCAGAAAGAGTCTTTCAGGTTCCACCCAAAGTAATAGAAAAAAAGAATCTGTGTATAAGAAAGCAGATGCTGAAAATGAGCCTGTTGCACAGGAAGGCCAGTTTGATGGAACGTTCTGCATTTCTGACGCCAGAGTAAGCTATGAGACCCTCAGTGTGACCAGTGAAGAGAAGAACCTTGTAAAAGAAAAATCATTGAGTTTAGGATCAAATTTTGGTTTTGAGCAAGTAACTTCTGGCACCATAAACAAATTATGTTTGACCAAAGAAGCTGAACACGATGAGAAGTATGAGGATACCTTTTCAGAATCTGAAGAAATCAGAAGAAAAGTAGAAGTTGGGGAAAGGAAGAAATGTTTGCATATTGACATTTTAAAATGTGGCTCTGAAATGGACAAGAACTGCTCACCAACCAAGAAAGACTTCACTTCTGAGAAAGCATTTCAAGGTATACCGTACCTGAAAGCACTATTAAACATTACATGATAAGGAGTTTGTACTCCCGCGTCTCGAGTTTCATGCCTGTAAGTGGTAAAGATGTGGGAACAGAGCCAAGAAATAGGGCCAAATACCAGATACCTTGTCTAGCTGATCGTGGGGCCTTTTCCTGTGGCAGAAAATCAGCTGGCTACTGTCATGATGCCCAGCAAAGGAGAGTTGTGCTTTGAACAGCTGCCATCATCTCCCTGGTGCAACAGCTGGGACTCTCCTCAGCAGTGCTTTCCCTTGTTTCTGTCCTCTTTCCGGCCAGTAAGAAAAGGCTTCACTTGTGAAAAATTTGGGGAAGACTCTGTTTATACATAAACCAGTTGAGAATAGCTTGTGTCTTCTCTTAGCACCCCTCCTGCTACTTACTACTAATGTGTGACTTCCAATTTAATTTTGTATATATCATAGTCATTTCTATCTTCTGTTATAATGTAATGCTTCTCTAAAATGCTTTAGAGCTCTAAATAATTCAAAAGTGTAATCACACAGTTCATCTATTATTTGTAATATGCTCTTAATACAGAGTTCAGAGCTTTAGTTTTGCCTTTATAATACCTCAGTGAATAAGAGATAAAAAGGAGACCTTTTTAGCAGACCTGTATTAGTTATTCATTATGCCATTGTGGTATAATGAATAACTCCTTTTAAAGAAAAATAGTAATATTACTTAAAATCCTGTGGGAAAACAGCCTGCACAGATTTGTGGAGCAGAGGATTAGGCTCAATTCCTGCTCTCGGTCCTACTCATGATTTTATGTCTTTTCTGTGCCTGGAATTTCTCTGCCTTTAACAAAAAATAGCCATATATACCTAGGAACTGCATAAGAATTCTTCAAGTCTATCCTTTAAAGACTTTGAACTTCTTAAAGAAAACTTTGAGGTTTATGTAGATTTATTTCTAGCATAATGGACAAATTAAATATTAAAAACATTCTTTTGTGACTAAGATGGAAATACCCTATTCATCCTATACTTAAAGAAATCTAGTTCTCAACGTAAGATGAAGTATCCTTAGGTTATTAGGTGTCTAATGGAATAGTAAAAACCTCCCTTTGCAGCTGGGCACTGTGGCTCACGCTTATAATCCTAGCACTTTGGGAGGCCGAGGTGGAAGGATCGCTTGAGGCCAAGAGTTCAAGACCAGCCTGGGCAACATAGCAAGGCCCCATCTCTACCAAAAAAATTAGCCAGGCATAGTGGCACATGCCTGTAGTCCCAGCTACTCAGGAGGCTGAGGGAGGAGGATCATTTGCTCCCAGGAATTCAAGGTTTCAGTGAGCTATGATCATGCCACTGTACTCCAGTTTGGGTGACAGAGTGAGACCCTGTTTCTTAGGAAAAAAAAAATCCCATTGACTTAGCTAGAAGTTGCCAAATAAACTAATAATAAAGGAGGCTAGTTAGTGATTATTTATAAGAATCTGCAGAGAAAGTTATCAAATAACTAGTAAAAGCAGGTTCCTTTGTTCTCTTTTTTATTCTCTCCTGGGCTTTACCTATCCAAACAAGATAGCAAAAATCATTAGACTAATGGCATGTTTTTGAAGACCTGGATAGTTGTCCCAGTCTTAGTTAATCCCAGTATCATTTTGGATGGTTGCTTAATTTTGAAGCTTTAGTTTATTCCTCTGTAAAAGGGAAGTAATAACCCTCACTAGTCCTGTTTTTTGCATCAATAATATTGTAAGGTAAAATGAGAAGTGAAAAAGATAGCTTCATGCTATACAGATACAAAGTATTATTAACCGATATTCAAATTTAGAGGCTGCGGCTAAAGGGAGTGTTAAATGTGATGATTTTAGAAATTTGAGAAGTCTAATAACACTGGTTCCCAGTAGACAGAGCTTCCCAAGTGGGTAGTGGTCTTAGGTGTTCCAGGGTTCAAATCTTATGTGTTTCTGCAGGTTCTGTTTTATATATATCCCTTTTTTTGGTAAGTATAAAAGTGTTCACTGCAGAAATTTTGGAAAAATATAGAAAATTAAAGAAAAAAAGAAAAATTACCATTCAGTAACAACCATTATATCATTTTGGCTTATTTCATTGTTAATCTGTATTATATTTTTATTTATATATACTTCCTCTTGTTTATAAAATTGAGATTATATATAGAATCTTGCTTTTCTCATTTAGAAGTTAATGTCATGAGAAAATATTCATGATATAGTCTAAAAATATTTTAATGACCACATTGTACAAATGTGTCACAATTTAAAATCCATAGTGTTTTTAATTTTTCAATACTATGAACTCTGAACATAAATCATAAAGAGCTAGTATAACACAGTTGTTAAAGGCATGTGCTCAGGAGCCAGACTGCCCGAATTTGAAATTTAGGTCTGATACCTAGTAGCTGTGTGACCTTAGACAAGTTACTTAGCTTATCTGTGCCTCAGTTTCCTTATCTGTAAAATGGAGATAAAATAGTACCAAGCTCATAGGTCATTAGTAGAATTAATTGGTTAATTTTTGTAAAGGGCTTAGAGTACTGACTGGCAAGCTTTAGAATAGTAGAGGTATTATTATTATTTGCATCCCTGAATATTTCTTTAAGCTAAACCATAGATTCTATAAAAAGTGTTCACTTTTCCTTTTCAGAAGACACCATCCCACGAACACAAATAGAAAAAAGGAAAACAAGCCTATATTTTTCCAGCAAATATAACAAAGAAGGTATCCCTTTCCCAATCAGAACAACAGATTCTATGTCTATTTTGGGTGTTCAGCTCTGATGCACTGTTTGTTTAGCTCTTAGCCCCCCACGACGCAAAGCCTTTAAGAAATGGACACCTCCTCGGTCACCTTTTAATCTCATTCAAGAAACTCTTTTTCATGATCCATGGAAGCTCCTCATTGCAACTATATTTCTCAATCGGACCTCAGGTTTGTGGATTATTTTCGTCTTTCTCTTAGTAGAGACAGTGTGGTAAGAAGGCATTGAATTGATAGGAGGCCCAGGTCCTACTCAGTTTCAAGTCTGATATTCAAATTTAAAGGCTACACCTAGAGAGTATTAAATGTGATTTTAGAAATTTGACAAGTCTGATAATACTGGTTCCCAGTAGCATGACCTTGGGTAAGGACTATCTCCTTTCTGCCCTCACTCTTCACCTATGAGAAAGACTAGATTATATCCAACAGCCTTTTTAGAAAGTTAGACTAGATTAATCGACAGATTTTCATTTATTTTCTACTTTCAAATAAGTTTTGGTCATCAGTGAAAATCAGTTAATATTTCTCCTGTCATGTGTATATAAAAGCATCTCTTTTTCATTGAATGTACCTTGTGTTCTATATGCTTCTACTTTAGTTATCTGTTGATCTGATTATTTAAAAACTAATATCAGGCCAGGCTTGGTGGCTCACGCCTGTATTCCCAGCACTTCGGGAGACTGAGGCACAGGAGTTAGAGGTTATAGTGAGCTATGGTCGCACCACTGCACTCTAGCCTGGGCAACAGAGCGAGACCCTGCCTCTTCAAAACAAAACAAAACAAAAACTAATATCATGCAAGGCCAGGTTTCAGCATAATTTGGACTATTAGTCAAATAGATTAACAGTGTTGGTATTTGACTCTGAAAGTGGTTGCTGGTTCAGGTAATGGCTTCTCATCAGTACTTAAAAAAATAAACCCTCTGGATGAGATTTCTAGATTTCTACCTGAACCTGAAATCGGCACATCTGAAGACTTGTGATCATACAGTAACTTTTATTTTCAAGGCAAAATGGCAATACCTGTACTTTGGAAGTTTCTGGAGAAGTACCCTTCAGCTGAGGTAGCAAGGACTGCAGACTGGAGAGACGTGTCAGAACTTCTTAAACCTCTTGGTCTCTACGATCTTCGAGCAAAAACCATCATCAAGTTCTCAGGTACTTTCCCATATACCCAAAGGAAAAAACATAAATTGTGCCTATTTAAGAGAGCCACACCTTAAATTTTAATGTCCTCAGATGCTGTACTAATGGAGGTTATCCAGCTCAAGCTGAATGTAAAAGCAGTCTTCTTACCCCAAACCACAGTCGCCCACTGACACAGGCAGTAAATCTTTGCCCCACACTGAGTCAGGCCACGTGAGCATAACTAGGGGAAGAAGTCAGTGATGCAGAAAGCCCAGTCCTTAACCTCAAGGACATTACCTCTGTCTAGTTAGCACAGCACAAAATAGTGGTTAGGAAGTGGCAGATGATAAGGATGCTGCAGGAATTCAAAAAGAAGCGCAGTCACAACTGGAGTTGTTAGGGACTTTCCTGTCCCTTTCTGCAGTTCTCTCGATCCTGCCGCATCACCACACATGTAGGGAAGGTGTCTTTCTAGAAGCTGACCTGACATGTGGGATGTTGTATTCTTCAGATGAGTATCTGACAAAGCAGTGGAAGTATCCGATTGAGCTTCATGGGATTGGTAAATATGGCAATGACTCTTACCGAATTTTTTGCATCAATGAATGGAAGCAGGTGAGGCCCTCTCCCCACCATAACATGTTCAGCACGTTTGGTCTCTGAGGCAAATTAAGTTCGTCATTACAGCTAAAACTATTTATTGAACACCAGTGCTGTCAGAGTCCCAACCAATTTTGTTCCCAGCTTGAGGGGCAGCAGGTTACATAGAGTTTTTGGCAGCAGGGAGAGGATCCACAGGCACTCTCAAGTCCACAAAGACCTGTTGGCGTGGCCTCTGACCGACCTCCAGTGGTTGGTCACTTCTGACCCTGTTCCGGTCATTCCTCATTCATCTGCTGTCTCTAAGCCTGACATGCTTTTCCTCCTGTCAGAAGTCCACCACTAAAGGCAAGCAGGCAGGTTTGGGCTTTGTGTGTTCGCTGGGTTTCTCCTGGTGGTCTCAGACTGCCTTTGTGGTAACCGGGTCCTGCTTCAGCTGCCTGTTCTCTTGAACATGCCCAGCCCACAGGCATCCTGGCAGCATCCTGGCAGCTGGTGGGTGGCCGGCCTGGTACACTGCCCTCTCAACTTGTGACTCACCCTACAGCATTCAGCCAATAGGTCTGGCCAAGTATGAGATGAAGGACACAGTGCTGTCCCTGCTCCATCAGAGCAATCCATTGCGAGCTGAGCAATCCATTTAACCTCTCAGAGTCTGTAACCTCTTTCTGGAAAATGAGGTATTAATACTTAACTCCTGTCACTACCCCATGCTCCAGGTTGTGATGAAGATCAGTACTAATTGGAAAGTATTTTGAACAGTATTGCTTTAATATAAGGTATAATTTAAAACATTTTTAAATCCCTTTAGGTTAAAGGTTATAATTTTTTAGTATATTATCATATGTACTGTTCGCCAACAAACCTTTAAGAAGCCAATTTCAAAAAATCTTATTTCTTACTAATTTATATAAGGCCTCCATATCCTAATGTGTTGTATTTCTTCTAGGTGCACCCTGAAGACCACAAGTTAAATAAATATCATGACTGGCTTTGGGAAAATCATGAAAAATTAAGTCTGTCTTAAAACTCTTTGAAGTTTTCGAACTTGTCTTTTATGCATTGCTTTGCACTTCAGTTCTTAAGAGCTCCCATTAAGCACAACCAGCCATCTTTCTAGCCATATAGATTCTAATTAGCCTGACTAGATGCTCAGTTGTGTATCTTGTTGATGTGTGTGCCACTGGTGAATCTTTGTTACTGACTGTGCTAGAACATATGTTGAGATTTTTTAAAAAAATTGTTATTTGACAACAGTCCTAAAAATGTATGACTTTTCCAATAATGAAGTATGATGAGAAAGTAAAAAACACTTTTGTAAACTGTTGGTAAGTCCCTCTCCTCTCCCCTCCCCCGAAAAAATAAAAATAAAAAATAAACTATTGATAATACAAAGCAAATTTCTGTCAACCCCACTAGAGGAAAGATGAGACTTTCTGTTCTCTGTTTATAGAAGATGATATTACACTATAGTTGTATGAAGAAGCAATCAAAAAGTTTGCAGCCAAACATGTCATAAAAGGTTTTACAGAGTGTATTGGGCAGTCAAATGATAAAAATATTTTTATTAAAAAAAAGCTAAGCCCCAAAGACAAATAAGATTACTTTGTCATCGTATGCGGTTGATGACTGCACATCGGTTCTTAGGAATCGTGGACCCGATCACAGCATCTGTTTGATAACCTAGTGTGAGTATCTGCTTGCCACCCGGTTCAGCTCACTGGCTTCTGGCTCATGCCTGTTACCCTGATTCCTTCGTGAAAACCCATCTCAGCTCCCAGTTGGAGTGTGGGACCTTTTAAGTTTTATGCTATTTTTGTTATAGGCACTTTAATGTTATAGTTCAAATACCGAAACATTTACCTTAGAAAGAACTTACCAAACAAAAAATGTTAAATTATTAAGTCTTAATTACGAATTACCATTTTAAGGTATAACTTGAAAATTAAATTGATTGAATAAATGAAAATAAATCAATTGTTTGGGCAACTGCCTTTGTTATACGCTGGTGTGTAGCCAGAATCAGGCTGCGGTGCGATGCAGGGTTACTTGCTTGTTTCCACTTTAGTGAGCAAGTGTCAGTTTTTAGAAAGGGTTGGATTTTGACCGGAGAGCAGTTATACTGGCCACACCTTCCCCTTCCCAAGGCAAACATCCACTGCATCCCATCACAGTTTCATTTAACATTGAAGCAGCATTCACAAAGTGCAAAGCCCTGAGCTGGGGAGGGACACAGAGATGAAAGGCCCGGTAGAGACCCTCACAGGGAGAGAGAGGCACACACAATAATGGAAGGGAACAAAAGGGGTAAAGTGCAGGGGTAAAACACCCAAACATGGCAGCAAAAGGCAAGAGAGGCCTGTGAAACCCTGGGCCACAGCTGGGGGTGGAGGGTAGGGCAAGCTTAGGGCATCAGGTGTGGCTTCATGACAGGGCTGGTTGTCAAATCCCCTCCCCTCACATCTTCCATCGAGAGTGTGGGCCTGTGTGGACGCAGGAAGTGAGCTCTGGTAGGGGAGCTCAGGCCACAGCTCCTTCCTAGTTCTAGACCTGGCTCTTCCCCTTTCTTGCAGGTGAGGTTGCCTGACTACTACCTGTTTCCTTTTTTTTTTTTTTTTTTTTTTTGAGACAGGATCTTGCTCTGTTGCCTGGGCTAGGATGCAGTGGCATGACCAGAGTTCACTGCAGCCTCAAGCTCCCAAGCTCAAGTGATCCTCTTGCCTCAGCCTCCCTAGTAACTGAAACCACAGGTGCATGCCACCATGCCCGGCTAATTTTTTTTTATTGTTTTTAGAGACAAGGTCTTGCTATGTTGCCCAGGCTGGTCTCAAACTCTGGCCTCAAGTGATCCTCCCACCTTGGCCTCCCAAAGTGCTAGGATTACAGGCATTAGCCACTGCACCTGGCCTCATCTGTTTAAAATGGGATCATGGTACTACCTCTTGTGGTTATTGCAATTATGAAGTTCAGACATATAAGTGTTTAAATGGTGCCTGGCTTGCAAGAGTGCTATGTTAATGTTGCATGTAAGTGACTGCCTCATGTTGAGAGGGTCACAAAGGTAATGCATCTCAGTAAAGACAGCGCACCTAGCACAGAGTAAGCACTCAAGTGGGTTTTTTTTTTAACTTTTTGAATTGAGATAAAACCATTTAACCATTTTAAAGTGTACAAGTCAGTGATTTTTAGTACTTCTACAGTGTTGTGCAACCGTCATCACTATCTGATTCCAGAACATTTCCATCACCCCAAAAAGAAACCCTGTGCCTGTTAGCAGTCACTTCCAGTTCTCCCTCTCTCCATCCCCTGGCAACCACTGATCTACTTTCTCTGTAGATTTGTCCATTCTGGATATTTCATGTGAGTGGAATCATATAGCATGTGGCCTTGTGTGTCTGGCTTCTTTCACTTAGCATACTGTTTCAAAGGTCCATCCGTGTCGTAGCATGTGTCAGTACTTCATTCCTTCTTATGACCATTGTATGGATATACCACATTTTATCAGTTGATGCCTAGTTCAAGGACTCAGGTTCTGTGAGTCTAAGCCCTGGGCTCCTGTCTAAGGGGACAAATATATCAAATACCCTGCCTCTATTTGGCTCCAACTCACTTGAGTTCTTAAAACCCCGTGGAGGAGGCGAGGTCTATTCTTTGGATGAAAAAACTGAGGTCTTAAGATGAGACCTGCCAAAGATCCTACAGTTCACGGGAAAACCGGGGATTTGTTACACCAGATATCGGGGCCACCGGGCCAAAGGAAGAAATCCTGTCTTTCACCAAGCCCAGAACTGGACGGGCTCAGATTTGCTCGTGGCCCCTCCCAGTTTGGGGCGAAAGGAGGTGGGATGAGCAGGCGCTGGGCCGCGGGGACTGGTTCGCCTCCGGAGGGCCTCTCGGCACGTAGCGGGGCTCAGCCAATCAGCACGGGGCGTCTGTAGTCATGGCAACAGGACGCTTCTGCCCTCTGCCAGTTTAGCGCGTGTAGCAAGACTCGGTGTTACTGCTTTCCTGGTATCCCGCGCCCGCAGCAAGCAAGCACACGTAGACGCAGACGCATTCGCATACGGCCTGTGGCACCCTCTCCCAGCACCGCGATCATGGACGATTCCCGTGAAGCGTTCAAGAGCCTGTTCTTGCTGCTCGGTAAGCCCTGGAAGCATGCCGTCTGCAGGAAGCCCTCAGTGCCCTGGACGCGCGAAGGTGGGGTGAGGACCACGGCCCCGCGGGAGAGCTCGTTGTGCCGTCCCCCCTCCGGGTGAGAGGTTGCCAGGGAGTCGGGGGCATGTACATTTCTGAGATTTCCACTCCCGGGCCTAGTTGGAGAAGCGAGCCAAGTTGCCTTGGCTTGGAGCCAGAGGCCTGACCCTGTGCCTGGGGCCCTCCAGCTCGCTCTATTTCTCCGAGGGACATTAATATACTCAGCACTGGAGAAGAGGCATGGGGAAGACTTCGGTGGTCTAAGTTTTGCCAAGAAAGTGCCAGGGAACAAGTTCCTGGCAAAGCACTGCAGTTTCAAAGGTGAAGGACAGAGATAATGGATAATTACAGAATAAGAAGGGGTGAGTGCTGGGTGCAGGGGTGATGCCTGGGAGTAAGAGGTGCACCGAGGATATGGGACAGAGAGGAACAGTGTTTCCTGGAAAGAATCCTGGAAAAGATCTTTACACTGGGGCTCAAAGGTTAAAGAGTTCTCCAAGCCAAAAGGAAAAGGAAAAGCATTTCAGGCAAGGAAACAGCATGCACAGAGGCACAGAGGCCTGGTGTCTCCAGGAACCTGATGATAGTTTGAGTGTCTCTGAAAGTGCGGTGAGAGAGGTCAGAAGGGACAGGACGATTGATGAGAGATCTTGTAATCCAGGAGATGGAGAAACCACTGGCAGTGACAGGATTTGCAGCAGTCAGCAAAGGCGGAGACTCGAACTGGCAGACTCAGAATGTTGCTTGTGAGAAGAGACCTGCGCTGTCAAGCCGGAAGACTGAGGGTCTTCTCCACGCCTCTGCTCCAGTGTTGAACACATAAATATCCAGTGGAGAAACAGGGTGAGCTGGAGGGCCTGGCCGCCTTCCCCAGGCACACAGGTTGAGCCTCTGTTCAAATGCTCTGGCCAAAGATGCTGGGAGGTGAGGGAAAGGGCAGGCTAGTAGACACTACGGGGACTTGAGGGCTGATTAGTCAAAGAACATGGAAGGAGCAATCAAAGATGATGCTCAGGTTGGTAGCTAGGGGACCTGGTAGATGGAGATCCTTTTCACAGAGATAGAGAACATGCCTGAAGGACCCAAGTAGGTGGTGGCAGGGAGTGGAGACAAATTCAGTCTTGGTTGGTTGAGTTCAAGATCCTTGTAAGCCATTCAAGTGGAGATGTTTTTGCAGCAACTGAGTATATAAAATTGGAGCTGATTCCGAGTCATAAGTATTAGCATGGGTGTCAATGTCCTCAGGACTAGAGGGTCATAGAAACGTGAGAGTGGGGCAGATTATTTGAAAAAAGAAGAGAGCCTGGGTGTTAGCCCAGAAAGCACCAACATTTAAGGGGTGGCCGTAAAACAAAGGCCCAAGAACAGCTGCCAGAGAGGTAGGATGGGACTTAGGGAAAGATTTGAAGCAGGAGCCAAGAGAGGGGAGATTATCAAGAAACAATGGAATTATCTCCAGACACTGGCAGGCTATTCCAGAAAAGAGGGAACAAGTGTGTTTTCTGGGCATCAGTGGAGAGGACTGGGGCCAAAAGGTAGAAATTCCAGGGAAGCAAATTCTGGGTCAATATAAGGAAGTATTTTCTAGCAGTCAGATTTAGGGTCCACAATGTTAAACAGAGAGCTCCATTTTACCCTTGGTTTATAATGTCAATGGAAAAAAGCCAAACTCTGTAAAATAATTTTAAAGAGACTTATTCTGAGCCAAATTTGAGGACCAGGACCTGGAGCCACACCCAAGAAGCCTTGAGCAAGTGGACTCGCTGTGGCTGGGTTACAGTTTGGTTTTATACATTTCAGGGAGACAGGGGTTACAGGTAAAGTCATAAATCAATATGTGGAAGGCATACATTGGTTTGGCCTGAAAAGGTGGGCCATCTCAAAGGAGGGGGGCAGGGGTGGGAGTGTGGGGGGACTTACAGGTTATAGGTCAGTTTCTTTGACTTGTAATTAAAGACATGAAGCTTTGTCTAAAGGCTTGGAATGTTTTAACATAAGGAGCTGTTTATCCGAGAGGAGACAATCCACAACTAGACAATCCACTGGACATACATTTGTTGTGTAAATAGAGGACCTGCAGATTTGTCTTGCATAGCCTTAGGCCTGCTAATGGGTTACAAAGGATGTCCCCAAGAAGGGAGGGGGGCATGATAAGGCAAGTCTGACCTCCCTCCTCCTGGCAGGCAATTTAGTTTTAGGATATGCCTTTGGCCAAGAGGGGGTCCAGTCAGTGAGCCAGTGGGGGGGGGGGTGAGCCCTAAGATTTTATTTCAGGTCACGATAAACATGGGCAAAGTCTGCCAGTGCATTGAGGAAAGAGTCCTTGACCTGGACAGGGATTGAACCAGTTAGCTCTTGAGAGCTTTCCTCGCCAACCCCACAGGAACATTTTCACACAATCTCTACCCTTAACTACACAAGGACAGACAGCCTCTTTTATTCTAAAAGCCTGTCGCACTTTCTGTCAATGGACACAGGACCCCCAAGAGCACTAGAATGACACTCCACGAGGGGGGTGCTGTGGGCACCCCTGGAGAGGGGTGGTTGGGGGGCTGTAGGTTGGGGACTATGTGATAAGAAGGACTCTGCTGCAGGGAAGCCTGGGGAGCGCCATGCTCTTCGGAGGGCACAGCAGATGTAAAACCAAAAACCTGAGAGCCGGGGAGGAGCCAGGAGCCTCTGAGAAGCAGAAGGGAGGCCAGTGCAGCCCGGCCAAGTGGGCGAGGGGCGGGCGGGGACGAGGGATGAGAAGGGAGCAGGGCCTGCAGGTCGTAGGAGGGGTAGTTATTCTCAGAGCACCACGAAGCTGTGGACGGACTTCAAATGGGGGAGTGACAGGATCTGATTTTACATTTTTAAAAGACTCTTCTGGCTGAGTGCAGTAGGTGGATTGGGGGTCTAGGGAGGACACAAGC